>CAUYQG010198040.1:0-119326 GCA_963574415.1 Tarsius wallacei | reverse complement strand
GGCAGACTCAAATTAAATTTAAATAGCTTCATGTGTCTAGTGGCTGCCATATTGAATAGTGCAGGTCTAGACAAAGCTGTGCTAGATGCATTCCACTTTTCTTTGTGATGTAGGGCTCTAAGTGACTAAATGGTCCCTCTGTAGATATTTTCTCTGAGGCTTCCTTTGATCATTTTAGCACCTGACTCACAGTCTTCCTGTTATCACCATGGATACTCAAGTCCCTGATATAAAATTGCATAGTATTTGCACATAACCTATGCACACCCTCCTGTATATCTTAAATAATCTCTGGATCATTTATGTACCCAATACAGTGTAAATGCTGTCTAAACAGTTGTATAATGAATTGTTTAGGGATTAATAACAAGAAAAAAAGGTCTGTACATGTTCAGTACAGACAAAATTTTAAAAAAATGTTTCCATCCATGGTTGGTTGAATCCACAAATGCAGAACTCTTAGATACAGAGGGCCAGCTATAAGTGAGACAGTTTTACCTCAGAGTGTCAGAACTGTAGTGACCAATTTTACATGGGGCATAAGGAGAGACCATTCAGGAGCCATGACGGTTGAGCTCAGTTAAGTGGACATTTCCAAGTGAGGAAGAAGGAGGACATCTGACAGAAAGCCACTTGCAAAAACTTGGGGGTACTTTTGAGTATGTTGCATGCAGGGAATAGCACTGAGTTGTATGGCTAGAACTTAGGACGCTTTGAGGAAGGTGGGAGAGTGGGAAATGAGACAGGTGAAATAGATTGAACCTGATGAGGAATGCTTGTATGTCTTGCCAAATAATTTGGGCTTCATCTAGTGGACACTGAGGGTCATGACTGGCTTTAAGCCCAGGAGTAATATGCTTGAGGTTACACGGTTTCTCCCCATTACCCCACAGCAGTTGGAGACCTTAACCAGAGAGCCTTAGCATTGGCTGCATGTACTCTCTCTGCTCCATTCACCATCCATAAAATAGACATGGTGTGTGAGGTTATTGGGAAGAATAACTACATGCCACCTAAAACCTACTTTAAAAACTGTAGGTGATAACTAAAAATGATCATTGTTCTTAATAAAGGCATTGCAACAGTAATTGCCTAATTGCAAACATAACTGAATCACTGTCCCGCCAATTAGCTGACTGCAATTAGTTTACAAGAACAATTTTGTGCCCAGGTGAAACTTTTCTGAATGTGCAAAACAGTGTGTAGAAAAATGAGGCCAAGCTGAGTTTCTTTAAAGTTTCACCTAAATATTTGATAATGCCTAGCCCGAGTAGATGTTATTTTCCTTCCCGTTATTGATATATTGCTTGCTTAACATGTATCCCTATTTATGACACAATTTCAGAGGCATCACACAGTTAGGAAGTTCTCAAACTCCACAGTCTGTAAGCAGCGAAGGCAGGAGTTGGTGGTACCCACAAGAGGGGTTCTTCAGGAACCCCGTTTGCTTCTTGAAATGCTAGATTGATATTATAGCTGGAGGCAGGGTCTGCAGCTAGGGTAAGGGTTCACTCTCTAGGTATGTAGGCTGAGGAGGGCCAGCCACATGGGAATGTATTGACCAAATGCTATCCTTCCCCAAGGAATTCTGCACTGAGGATGGAAGGTGGCAGATGCAATGATGTGCTGCTAAGTGAGTACCAGTCATCTACCAGAACATGGTTTCAGTGTGAATGTTGGTTGATGCTTTGTTTACTATAAACAAGAGAGATGGATGTGAAACAGTGAAAACATGATGTGAGCAACTTCTTTGCTGAATAAATAGTGTTTTTCAAATTCTTAAAGAATATTTCTTCAGTTATTTTGTGCTATTCTCAGTGTAATGTCTATAGACAAGAAGCATTTTAAAATTTAATGAGCAGTCTATTAATAGCTTAATATATAATTTATTAACATTTTTTCTATCAGTTTCTAAAGTCTAGACAATTGACAAAACAATAAATCAAACCCTGATTTGTAGTGTATGCCAGTTTCCATGGTGTCAATGCTTCCATGCATGGGTGATTTCAAAGGACCGATTGTTTTACAAGCAGCTCACAGATTCTTGAAAATGTAACAACTGGTTCTCAAGAGCTGGCACGAGCTGGTTCCAGAATATCACTGGTGCTAGCAAAACTTAACAACTTTTTGGGAGCTAATTATGGACAATATCTTAGTGTCCATGATTAGAAAGAAGCATGGAAATTTGGAACGAAAGCAAAGTATTATGCAGAGCCAAGAGGAAGAAAATAACAATGGTGTTCACAGGGAGAGCCACTTGTTTCTGTAAGGGACAATCAAGTTTGTGAAAATGGAAAAGAGCAAAATACAGAAAGGTATAGACCTCAAGGGAAGCAAGATGTCGAAAGGGTCAGCCATGGTCGTTTTTTTTTTTTTTTTTGATAAGATACTAGCCACAGCTCTCCTAGGGTCATAGGTCCTACGTTTCTGGTATGTTTGATGCATGTTAATTTTCCTAACACTCTGGCATCATCTGTATCTGGAAGGTAAGACAATTGAGGAGCACAGGGTCATGTTATTTGAGTTGAGGTTACAGAGTCAAACAAAGTTAGAGATGAAAAGAGATTTTATTATTTTAGGCGATTTTAGGCTTTCTTTGCTAGTGGAAACAAAACAAAAACCCACCCAGTAATCAAAGCACCACAGAAGGGTTAGTTAGTGAAGGTGAAAAACAATTTGTGTGAATCCCATTCGATATGTTGGTGTGCTGGATAGGAACATGTTAAGCTTGGGATGGATGTGGCAGTGGCCTAGGAAGGATGTGAGGAGAGTCTGGACCTTATTTTCAGTGTGGCAGGAAGAATACCTCCTGGGGCTTCCTGTTGCCTCCCACTTCGTGTTGAAGTTCATCTGCCAATTTTCCAAGCCTTCTGTAATCCAGGCCAGGCGTATATCTCAAAGTGAAGGTTGTACACTTCTTGGTGCCAGCACTTAGAGTGCGCTTCTCACTGTCCCTGTGTGTGGGGCTCACTCCCATGTGACATGTACTAGTAGTTTGTATGAGAGAACATTGTGCGGCCAAGGGCTCCATATGCATTATCCCATTTAATCCTCATACAAACAATTTGAGGTTCTTACTATAATTTTCCTATTTTACAGAGGAAACGGAGGCAGAAAGCATGTAAGGCACTTATCTAAGCTCATGTTGTTCATAGAAGAGCAGCAGGCACTATGATGCAGGACTGAATTCTCAAAGTCAGACTCATAGTCCATCATCCCATGCCCTCCATTCACATGGTCCTTTCTCACCCCCTCCTCTCTCAATCTGTTTTGCATTCCTCGTTTGCATTCCCAAGTGCTCAAGACTCGTTCTTCTTCCACATAGCATCTCTAATGAAAAGAGCTCCCATCCAACTCTTCTGGGTTACTTTAGAAATTTGTCTATAGTGTACATTTCATTATCCAAATATGTTCTTTCTTACCTGATGTAGTAGTACTCCAGGTATTGTTTTTTCAACATAAGTATAATCTTTTTAGGGAAAACAAGCGTGTCTTCTACTTATTCATTTCCTAGAGTGTCTCTCCAGCTTGGGGCTTGAAGATACTCAACAAATACTTGTTGGTGGACTGGTTCAGATCTACATTCAGCATCCTTCACCTGGCATATAGCACCAGGCCTTGAACTGTGAATACAAGGATGAAAGACATACCCTCTTCCAAAGAACTCCAAATCCAGTGGGGCAAGCTGATTAACCAACAGTCACAATGCCATATGACCAGCATTATGAAAGTTGATTTCTGGGGGAATCCACATGAGGAAGGCCTCATTGAGAAGGTCATTCCTCAATCACTCCATCTTGAAGGGTGAGAGGAAACCAGAGTTTGCCAGAAGAAGGAGGGTGAGAGGGCTGGGGCCCTCTACAAAGAGCACATTGTGAAAATCCAATACCCTGTGTATTTGACCAAGGCTTTCTCTATTTGACTTTCAACTGGTATACTTAAACGTCATTTAATACCTACCTATATTTTCTTTATGTTCATTAAAGCATGGGATCTGCTTACTCAATTGTAGGGCCAGTAGGAATACCAGGAATGCACAAGCACTGACAGGTGGTCACGACAGGTGGTTTTGCTTCTTCTCTGAGGGAGCCCATTGTGGAGCCTGTGATGTCTACTCTCCTTCCCACCTCTTCCATCACAAAGTCTCTCCTGTCTTCCATCCCCTTCACATGCAGATGTAGGAGAGGTCTCTGTTCCTCTTCTCTCCACCCTTTCTATTCCTGGCAAGGAACTGTCAAGATGAGCAAGATAACCTCAGACATAGTCCCACGCTGTGGATAATTTTGGGGGGTGTCCAGCTTCTGTACCACAGTGGAAAGACTTGTAGGCAATGCTTCTTAAAGTGTTGTTACAAAGCATTTTGTTGGAATGTTCTGATTTTCCTCAAATTAGTTTTTTGTATCTAAGCCCCTAACCTTGTTGATATTTGTTGGCAAAACCAGCACTTGCTGGACAGAGGAAGCTTGAAGAAACTGTGGTAAGAGTGATAAGATATATCTGACTTCTAAAATTTTCTAGGAAACAGACTCAACTAGAATATTCAGGTCCTCCCTTTCCTTTCCTTGAGAAGATATGTTCGTATGCTCATCCACTCCCCCCACCCCCACATACACAGCAGGAAAAAAGGAGAGTCGCTCACATTTTTGGTATTTATTTCAATAGAATTAAATTAATGAATTCCATTTACCTAACTTAATTGAATAGAACAGCATGGCTTTCTTCTTGCATGAAGAAGAGGCATGTAGGAGCTCTAGAGTGTCTAAGGCATCCCATTCCATCTCTGTACATTCAAGATCCAGACTCAGGTCCATGTAGTGCATTACAGTCTGGTTGACCCTCCACAGGCCCATGTCCCAAATCAGAGACCCAGTAGAACAGTTCCATCTCATGTCTACTTTTGGAGTCATTTCAGGGCTAATGCAGTCATTAAATAATAGGCCTTTGGAAAATTCAGACTGATGTTTAAAAAGCCCTGTGTAGCCCACCCTTTACATTAATATATCTTTTCTCCTCAAAACAGGTATACAAAAAAAATGAATTATTCCACTAGTGTGAAATTCATTTGTGCTCATGTTGATCTTTTAAGATTTCTGGATTCAAGAATGAAGAAGCAACGATCAAAGAGGGTGCATAGGCTTTAGTTTAAGTGACAGCTTAGATGGATGGGCAGGTATTGCCTGGGCTGAGGGGCAGGTCTGGACTTGGAGATAAGAGGGTGTCATGGTCAATGATTGTGTCTATCCTGGGCTCCAGAGGGGAGAAGGGGTACTGGTGTCTTGTACTTACCAACCCTGTGCAAAACAGCTGAGAGTGAGAGTGTGTGAATATGGGGAGTGTGCGCATGGGTAAGAGCATATTTGTGTGTGTGTGTGTGTGTGAGAGAGTGAGAGCATATTTGTGTGTATATGTGTGTGTGAGTATATGTGTGTGAATGTGTGAGTGGGCATATGTGTGTGAGAGTGAGAGTGTGTGAGTGTATGACTGTGTGTGTGTGTTTGTGTGTGAGAGTATATGTGAGAGTGTGTGTGTATGTATGTATGTGTGAGAATACATGTGTGTATGAGTGTGTGTGTGAGAGTGCATGTGTGTGTGTTGTGTGGGTAATGATGTTGGTCTCCTCTCAGCCCTTTTTGGGCCTTTCAAGTTGAATTCCCCTTTGTGAGGTTCATGTCTATCCACCTTACACAGTAAATGAGAAAAAAAGAGCTTTGAAAATTTACACATTAGGTATAGAAACAACATTAACTCTGTCCCCACATTTTGCAAGCAAAAAGGAATTTCTAATTTTCATACTGCATGTGCCAAGAGCACTTGTCTTTCTTGTGAGCCCTCCATACAGGGCAGTGCTGGGGTTAGTCATTTTTTCATGCAGAAATGAGGCAGGGGTGGCCAAGGCCAAGCTTACAGAAGGAAGCTAGAGGGATGTACTCTGCAACTCTCTGTCCCACTGGCTGGGTCTTAGTGCCTGTGCAAAGTTGATGTCAGCTGGGAGACTTCAGCATTAGCCCCTAATGCCCAGATAGGCCATAGTGATTTTTTTCTCCTAATGCAGTAAACAAACAAATAAACAAACAAATAAAACAGTGCCCAGGGTGGACTTGAGGAAATCCTGTTTGATATTTCATCCTGAATGACTTCAAAATGAATCTGCTTCTATCTTTAAAAAAATTCATTTTAGTTAAACTCATCGTGGAACTCTCTAATGCTCAGGCTATTTGCAACGGTGGTTCTCATAGAGGCCTTTATTTTCAGAGAAACACACTCTGCATATTTACCTAATGGGCCAGACAATGACTAAGGAGCAAATTACATAAAGATCATTACATGGATTTAGTGTGTGCTCTAGTCCTGTGACTCACAGGGCAACTTGTTTGTGTTGCATTTATGAGCAGAGGTGTTTAAAAAAACATTAGGTAGAGCACGAATTGTGAAAGAATGCCAGTCATGGAAAACCTCTGCCAGAAAGGGATGCTTTTATGGCTAGAGGCCATGCCGTTGAAGTCAGAAGGTATGCTATGAAATGCGAAGAGCTCTCCACAGCTGAGCTGCCTCTACACAGCCCTTACCCTATCAGAGAGCTAACTCCAGGCTTCAACAGAAATCACTACTTCTGAAATGTGCCAGCTTCTCACAGAGTGCCAGCAAGTTCAGGTTGGGTGAGGAATGGCAGCACCGTTGGTGATTATTCCTGGTTGGGATGCCAGGATGGGGGTGAAACACCCTTTGTGATGATGAAGAAGCCGTGTGCAAAAGTCTCCGTGACTACCATGGGGGAAGTTTTCTTTCTGTTTTAATGGTGTTATTTTTTAAAAATTGTGGCAAAATACACATAACAGAAAATGTACCATCTTAACCATTTTTAAGTGTAAAGTTCAGTGGTGTTAAGTACAATTATATTGTTGTGCAACTATTAACATCATCCATCTTCAGAACTCTTTCATCTTGTTTTTTTTTTTTTAATTTTTGAATTTCTTTTTCTTTTTTTAAACCTCCTGTTGGTAAGGTGCCAGAACTCTTTCATCTTGTAAAATGGAAACTCTACGCTTTGAAAAGCAATTCCCCATTCCCCCTCACTCAGTCTTTGGCAATACCCATCCTACTCTCTGTCTCCATGAACTTGACTCCTCTAGTACCTCATATGAGTGGAATCATATGGTACTTGTCCTTCAGTGACTGGCTTATTTCACTGAGCATAGTGTTCTCAAGGTTTGTCCACATTGTAGCCTGTGTCAGAATTTCCTTCCTTTTTAAGGCTGAAGAATATTCCAGTGTGTGGATAGACCACATTTTTTAATATTCATTTATGGACCCTTGGGATGCCCAGGAGGACATTTCTAGTCCTTACTTTTTCCCCACAGCTGAACACAGCACATGGACCACAAGTGTCAGGTGTGGCTGGCAGCATGCAATCCCCTGCCTCCTTACTGCTGAAAGTCTGCTGTGTTTGGACAGCACTGTCTCCAGGAGTCACACATGGAGCTTGTGTCTAGCCCATCTGGCTCCTGGCTCCATCGCAACTGCAGGACAATTGGCATCACAGGTGTTTGCTGGGAGTGCTTCTCAGTCATGAGGTTAGGGGCCTTTGAGGAAAGGAAGCTCTTTGCACCTCAACCACGAGGCTGCTGTGAGGCTGCTGTGGTGGTCTTCACCTGTGCTGGACAGTGAGGAGGATTCAAGACCAGGTGGGACTGTACACTTGCTCCTGTCACTCCCCTTTATCCCTGAGGTCCTTTCTGTCTGCAAGGATTGCATTTACAAGGACTTCTGTGCCAATGAAATGACTTCATCTGGAATTTGTCTGTGAGTATAGAAAAGCCATCTCCTCTCCTTTATTTCCTCCTAGGAAGATATTTAAATGTTGTTTTAACTCTTGACATCAGGCTAATGGGTGGGAGCTGGGTCTCAGTTAATCCATTAATGCCTGTAAGAGAAAAAGTTTTTGCTGACTTTTGAAATACGTTGCAGATTTGCATTGTACTAACCTTCCTAGTGATTATTTTCCCCCTGTAGACTAAAGGTGAAATTCATATTTGCATTTTTTAGGTTGATTGGTAGATGGAAAAAGGCAGTCAACTGCATCTTTAGGTATAAGAGGAGAGCCTGGGCTTTTTATAAAATTGGGAATGACTGGAATGGAGATCCACTGTCTCTACCCACCTCCTCTGCCTGGTTGCAGACTCCTTGTACCCAGAGGGGCTGGAGGTGCACCCATCCCCCCAGAATAGCACTGCTTGAGTGTCTCACAGGTATTCAGAGGACAGACTTGGTGATGGGGATTTTGGAAATTTGGTTTTCACAAAGGCAGATAGGTTTTTCCCTGGAGCAGGACTACTCATGCCTCTCTTTTATTCACTCAGTTAGTTTATAACTTGCTCAGTTAGCAATTTTCACTGGGTGTGGACTATGTGCAGGCTTTGGATGAGGCTCTGGGAAACCAGTGTGTTTCTGCCCTCGTTGAAACTAGTCTGGTGCAGCTCTTAAGATAACAATTTTAAAAGAGAGTGGTGAAGTCAGCAAGATCCCCAAAATGCTTTAATAATGAGCCCCTCTTGGGAGACTATTTCATGTCACATGTTTTGTGGAGTGTACTTTGGAAAGTGGACACTTGATGTAATTGTGGCAATGCCTAGCACATATTAAGCACACACACACACACACACACATACACACATTGTTTTCAATTCTCACTATCATCCTGAGAGTCAGAAACACTTTCTTTTGTCTCACAGGTAAGGACAGTACTTTCATTTTACATTGGGGTAATACCTAGTACTCACTAAACATGTTCTGTCATCCTCACAGCCAGAAATACTTTCATCTTACAGGTAAGGGGACTAGAGTTTAGAGTGCCACTGTTTGGTAACAAGGAGAACCAGGATTGGCATCCAAGTCTGTTTGGGTCCAACTGCATAGTTCTTCCATCTTCTTTTCCTAGCACTCTCCCTGTAAAGTCTACATCTTGCATTAAAGATACTTAAGTTCCAGTTCTGACCTGTCTGCTAATTAGCCAAGCAGCCTTGACTAATGCCCTTAGATTCTTAGAGTGTGAATCTTTGAACAGTTAGGAGAAGTGAACATCTGTGCTACTATATGTTATTAGGTCAGATGAAGTAATGCATGTTCTCCTGCTTTTGAATGTAATTGGTATGTATAGTGCTATCTGCATCCCAAGCATCAAATATTATTTGCTAGAATAGTTCAAAGAGTTATTTGTATGTGACTCAACTGGACTCAACATATGGACATTATATTTTGTCTTCTTGAGAACAATCATGTTCACTCATGTCCTGGAGCTATGAAGTGGGCAGTGTTTCTTTTAGAAGTCCCCACAGAGGAGCCTTTCCTAATGACTGTGCCCCAAAATGACCTCAGTCCTCACAACTACTAGGTAAAGGACTTTTTCAAAGAGTGCAACACCTGTAAGCTCATTTGTCACTGTCTCTGCCTCCTGGCACTGAGCCCACCTACACACTAAAGAATGATGGTAAAATGGTATTTATACAATACACTGTGAAAACGAGAAAGGACCTCTCTGTGTTGAAGGTGGAGATGCCCACCTATTTGCAATGATTTTAAAAGGTATTCTGATCAGGAAGATTGTGGCTTTGCAAACACAGAGGGCTTTTACATCACTATTATGGGTGATAAGTACTTTCCCCTGGAATCCAAGCTGACAAGTGGCAGATTAGTTGGTCTAGGGCAGGATTATGGGCTCTGTACATTTTTTTCTTTGGTTTTATAGTAATGCGTGACTTGATTAGAATTAACAGATTTGAATTCTGTGACTATGGTGGAGTCCTTTAGTAACATAAGTTCATAAAGCTGACTCAGAGAGACAAGAGCAAATGCTTCCCATTAGCATGAATGGAGACTAAGGAGAGGTAGAAATAGGCCTGCAGGGAGCCATAAGGGAAACCAAAGGCAGGCAATGGCCAGAGGCCTATTTCAGGGAGCAGTTAAGAAATTCTGAAGATGGAAAAGGACCTGGGACTTTTCTATGGAGGAGTTGAGTGGACAGGTTCCTCCTTGGGGACCATGTACAGGCAGCAGCTCTGGAGTGCTTCCTGCCCAGGTTCTGTCCTCCATGAGCCCAGGAAGTGAAGGGCAGGCCAGCTCCTGGGAGACACACCCAGCTGAGCTGTAGGGGAATCAGAGCCTGGGGACCTCAGCGATTCCCTCACGTTTGTTAACATCCCTTCTTTAAATCAGTTAAGTGCTCTTCAGCCTTTTATGTGGTGGAATGGAAAAGCAGGGCAGGGACCCAGTCATCAATGTTTGCTAGAGTGGTGGGGCAGTCGTGATGCATGCTCAAGGCCAGGTTCACAGGCACAAATCATGTTAAAGCAAATTCATTGTTTCTTTTGACAGGGCCACTAGACTGGTAGGTCAAGGAAATGCTGCAACCACAGTGTATTCAGCAAGGCTTTTGGCACAGTCTCTCATGATGATATCCTTGTGTACCAAATGAAGGCATGTGGGCTAGAGGTGGTAGGGTGGCAGTTCCCTGGAGGGTTCAAGGAATATACCTGGCCAAGGCTGGTCTAAGCCATGACTGGCAGAGACTCCAGGAGACTCTTCTTGAGCTGAGCCGTGAGACTTAGCTCTGTCCTGCTCAATGGTACATCACACATTTGGAAGAACAGTCAGGATCAAGAGCCAAAAGAACCTCACAGCACAAGTTAGAAGGAAAGGCTGAATAAGATAGAATGGCATTTTACTTTTTATTTTTATTGTACATTTTTTTTTATTTTTGAGTCAGAATCTCACTCTGTTGCCAAGGCTGGAGTACAGTGGCATGCTCATGACCACCATAGCCTTGACCTATTAAGCTCAGGTGATCCTTCCACCTCAGTCTTTGGAATCACAGGCATGTGCCAACATGCTCAGCTAATTTGTTGATTTATTGTAGAGACAAGGTCTCGTCATGTTGCTCAGGCTGGTTTTGAACCCCTGAACTTAAGCAATCCTCTTGCCTCAGCCTCCCAAAGTGCTGGGATTATAGGCTTGAGCCGCCATGCCCAGAATTACTGTACATTTTTAAAGTGTGCAACATAATGTTTTGATATACATATACATACACACTTCACAGAGTGAAGTGATTACTACAGTCATATCTACCATCTCATATAGTTACCTTTTTTGTGGTAAGAGTATCTAAAATCTACCCTCTTGGCAAATATCCAGTATATAATACAATATTATTATCTATAGTCTTAATATTGTCTAAGAATGGAATTTAAAAACTTAAACATTAAGTTTCTTCACTTGGGATCAAATAATTAGCTTCACCCCTAATACTCCCATAGTGCAGCAGGCTTAGCAGCAGCAAGTATAAGACGATATCTAGGGCTCGGGTAGAAGGTGGCCTTCATATATTTGCTCAGTGCATCTTTGACTTTATGATGGTGGATAGTTCCTATTATGCTGAACTTCCTCTCTCTTCTCTGGGCTAGTCTAACTACTTTTGGCATTTGGTTTTGGGCATCACATTTAAGAAGACAAGGACGAAATATGCCCAAAGCACAGGGATCAGATTGCAAAAGGGCCTCCTCACAGCATTCTTCAGAAGACGGGAATCAGCTATTGTTGATGCTGAAGGGAAGCAGGGCTCTTAGGGCAGAAGTAGAACTGAGGTGGAAACTGAGAAATTCTGCAGTGTTCAGAAATGCCCAAAGGCAGAATGGGCTGTGTTGGGAAGAGACGAGATTTCATCACCTGGGGGCCCAGACACAAAATGGATCAGTTCCTGGTGTATAGGTGGCAACAGCGCTTCAGATGTTACAGGGCTGGTTGGACTGCACCATTCCTCTAAACCCTGGGACTGTGATCATGATGTGGAGCCAGGAAACCTAGGATCTAACCTTAGCTTTGCCACAAACTACCTTAGTGACTTTAGGCAAAACATTGCAACTCTCTGGATCTCATTTTTATTCTCTACTAAAATAGAGAGTTGGACAGGATTTTCTCCAAGGTTTCATTAATTCATTTATTCTACATTTGTCATGATGTTCTGGTATCTCTGCCAAATGCTGATAGCATGTGATCTTCTTTCAGAGACACCAAGAAAAGGGTTTGGGAAATGACGTCTTGACTGCCATTATAAAAACATGGGCTCGGTGGCTCAGCCTGTAATCCCGTGCTTTGGGAGGCTGAGGTGAGTGGATTGCCTGAGCCCGCAGGTTCGAGACCCGCCTGGGCAACTTGGCGAGACCCCATCTCTACAATAAATAAAAAATTAGCCGGGTGTGGTAGCGTGCACCTGTAGTTCCAGCCACTTGGAAGGCTGAGGCAGAAGGATTGCCGGAGCCCAGCAGGTCGAGGCTGCGGTGGCTGGGAGTGGCCACTGCACTCCAGTCTGGGCGACGGAGTGCGATTCAAACTCAAAAAAAAAAAAAAGAACATGGAAACAACCGTGCTGCCCATCAAAAGTGGACTGAATTAAAAAAAATGTGGTACGTATACATGATGGAATATTACACAGCCATAAAGAAGGACAAAATTATGAATTTTGCAGCAACTTAGATGGACTTAGAGTCTATAATACTCAGTGACCCAGAAACAAAGAACAGAGTACCATATATTCTCACTCATAAGCGGACCTTGAACAATTATCATAATACTGTAAGAAAGGAATTGGCAGTAGTGGGAAACTGCCAGGGTAGGAGGTAGGATTGGCAGGTGAGGGAAATTGCCAGGGGAGGGAGGGCACACCTCATCAACAATGGTACCTGCATAATGAATATTTGTCTACCTAGCCCTGAATTGTACCCCACATCTTTAAAATTAAAAAAAAAAATACTCATGTGGTACTCAGTTCTGTGAGAGCATGTGGTACTTACAGAACTGAGTACCACATGCTCTCACTAATAAGTGGACCCTGAACAATTATCATAATACTATAAGAAAGAAATTGGCAGTAGTGGTAAACTTCCAGGGGAAGGGGAGGCATACTTCATCCATAAGCTTACCTGATCTCAAACCAGGTGAAGTGGGGACTAAAGTGAGGCCTAAACTTTACCTGTACAATGACCATTTGTATATCTAACCCTGAATTAAACCCCATATCTTTAAAATAAGATTTTAAAAAATGATATGCACCCAATGTCTTGCTATTTTCTCTTGAACCGTAGCTCCTTTTCATTTGTATTTCTTTTGTTTTGCATTTTAAAATTAATTGCAGCATACCAGGGGGACAACAAAATTAGAAATACAGTGGTAGTTCCCCCTTATTTGTAGGGGGTACATTCCAAGAACCCCAGTGGATCCCTGAAACTGGTTAGTACTGAACCCTATATATACTGTGCTTTTTCTATGCATACCTATGATAAAGTTTAATTTCTAAATTAGGCACAGGAAGATATGAACAACAATAACTAATAATAACATAGAACAATGACAATAATATACTATAATAATAAATTGTATATCTCTCTCTTTCAAAATATAGGCATACCTTGGAGATATTTTGGGTTCAGTTCCATTCTAGACTATTGCAAAAAAGCAACTATTACAATAAATTAAGTCACACAAATTTTTTGATTACCCAGTGCAATATAAAAGTTATGTTTACACTAAACTGTAATCTATTAAGTGTGTAGTGGCATTGTGTCTAAAAATGTACATAATTTAATTAATTGCTAAAACATGCTAATGATCATCTGAGCCTTTAGTGAGTCATACTCTATTTGCTGGTCTCTCATGATGACCAGCAAATAGATTGCTGGTGTAGGGTCTTGCCTTGCTGTTGATGGCTGCTGACTGACTGGTTGCTAAAGGCTGGGGTGCTGTGGAAGTTTCTTGAAATAAGACGGCAGTGAAATTTGTTGCATCTATGACTCTTCCTTTCATGAAAGATTTCTTTGTAGCATGCACTGTGTTTGACAGCATTTTACTCACAGTAGAATTTCTTTCAAAATTGGAGTCAACCCTCTCAAACCTTGCCACTGTTTTATCAACTAGGTTTATGTAATATTCTAAAGCATTTGTTGTCATTTCAATAATGTTCATAGCATGTTCACCAGGAGTAGATTTCATCTTTCTTTGCTCATCCATTAAAAAGCAACTTATTATCCAGTCAAGTTTTGTCATGAGACTATAGAAATTCAGGCCCATCTTGAGGTTCCACTTCTAATTCTAGTCATCTTGCTACCTCTACCACATCTGCAGTTCCTTCCTTCACTGAAGTCTTGAATCCCTCAACGTCAGCCATAAAGTTTGCAATCAATTCTTCCAAACTCTTGTTAATATTTTGATCTCCTTCCATGAGTCACAAATGTTCTTAATGGCATTTAGAGTGGTGAATCCTTCCCAGAAGACTTTCAATGTACTTCTCCCAGATCATCCAGAGGAATCACTATCTATAGCAGCTATAACTTTACAAAATGTATTTCTTAAATAATAAGATTTGAATGTCAAAATTACTCCTTGATCCATGGGCTGCAGAATGGATATTGTGTTAGAAAGCTAGAAAAATAACACTGTTCTTCTTGTACATCTCAATTACAGCTCTTGGGTGACTAGGTGCATTGTCAATGAGCAGTAATATTTTGAAAAATCTTTTTTTCCCTGAGCAGTAGATTTCAACAGTGGGCATAAAATATTCAGTAAATTGGGCTGTAAACAGATGTGTTGTCATTCAGGCTTTGTTTTTCCACTAATAGAGCACAGACAGAGTAGAGTTAGCACAATTCTTAAGGGCCTCAGGACTTTCAGAATGGTAAGTGAACATTAGCTTCAACTTCAAGTCACCATCTGCATTAACTTTTAACAAGAGAGTTAGCTTGTCTTTTGAGACTTTGAATCCAGGCATTGCCTTCTTTTCTCTAGCTATGAAAATCCTAGATGACATCTTCTTCAAATAGATGGCTCTTTTGTCTACATTGAAAATCTGTTTAGTATAGCCACCTTCATCAATGATCTTAGCTAGATCTTCTGGATAATTTGCTGCAGCTTCTCCATCAGCACTTGCTGGTTCACCTTGTACTTTTATGTTAATGGAGATGGCTTTTACCCTTAAACTTCATGAACTAACCTTTGTCAGTTTCATACTTTTCTTCTTTAGCTTCCTCACCTCTCTCAACCTGCATAGGATTGAAGGGAGTAGGACCTTGCTCTGGAGTAGGCTTTGGCCTGAGGCAATGTTGTAGCTGCTTTGATCTTCTATCCAGACTATTCAAACTTTCTCTGTATCAGCAAGTTTTGCTTTCTTATTATTTATGTGTTCTGGAGTAGCACTTTTAATTTCCTTTAAAAACTTAAAAAAATTTTTTTTTTACATTCACAACTTGACTGTTTGACCTTTTGGCCTATCTTGGTTTTTGATATGCCTTCCGCATTCTTCCTAAGCTTAATTATTTCTAGCTTTTGGTTTCAAGTGAGAAACGTGCAACACTTCCTTTCACTTGGACACTTAAAAGCCATTGTAGGGTTATTGATTGGCCTGATTTTAACATTGTTGTGTCTCAGAAATTAGGAAGGCTGAAGGAGGAGAGAGACAGGGGAACAGCCAGTCAGTGTAGAACACATAAATTTATCAATTAAATTCACTTTTTATATAAGTATGGGTGCAGTTTGTGGTGCCCCAAACAATTATAATAGATATAATGAAAAACTTGGAATATTGTAAGAATTACCAAAATGTGACACAGAGACACAAGGTGAGTTCATGCTGTTGAAAAATGCGGCCAAAAGACTTGCTAAACTTAGAATTGCCACAAACCTTCAATTTGTAAGAAATACAATATCTGGGAATTGCAATAAAGTGAAGTACAAGGATGCCTGTGCTATAATATCTTGGGAGAGTGGTTGACTACAGGTCAATAAAACCTCAGAAGGCGAAACTGAAAGCAAGAGGGGCTACTGTTTTATTTTTTTCTTTTCTTTCTTTCTTTCTTTTTTTTTTTTACTGTGGTGGAGAGGCTGTGGTTCTAGAAAGCTGTGGTAAGGCTTATGTTAGCAGAGATAATAAGTGAAAATGACTCTAAAAATATTTTGAGAAATCATTCTAATTTGTTTGTGTGTTTAATTTTTCTTTCCTCTTATAGGTTTTCTTATGTAAGAAGGCATTGACCATTGTTTATGTGCACAGGCTGTAGTTTTTACTCTATTTGGTAGGTTATTTCAATGTTCACTCTGAATTCAGCCTATTCCCTTGTGATAACTGCTCTCACTTCCTGACAAAGGAAGCTGGTGACGACTAGACCTGGCCGGTCAGCCCCAGGTATCCATTTTCATCTAATGGGTGGTACTAAATTGATGCAGAAATGTAATTTCAGAAAAGGTAGTCAGTGGCAACATCCAAGTGATCTAAAGTTCAATGGGGATCAAAGGTTAAGAATGATTTGAAATGAAGAAGAACCCACTGGGATGATCTGGATGTGTGCGTCTGTGTGTGCCTGTGTCAGGGGTGGCACTTCTCTGATGGTTTTTATATGTGCCCAGAGTACTGCTTTGGTGAGCTTCATCTACTTTGAGAGGCCCAACTTTTGAGTGAGTGCTGGTTTAGCTGGTGATGGTGTGATATGGATGAGCCCTGCACAGCCCCTGCCACATACTCACTGCAAAACTTAGCTTCTTTCTAAAAATGCTGGCTACATAAAATTAGGAATGAAATAAGCAAGCACGAAAGGCATTTTATGTCCTATTTCCCAGGCAAGCAAAACAATTTAGAATGAACTTGTACAGGTAGCAGAACAGGACTGTCCTCTTTGAGCAAATGCAAAACTCGACAAAACTGATGAAACTGGTAACAGCATTGAAAGTTTTTTTGATTTGTAAAAAGTTAACTCTGGTTTTTTTGTTGCTTATCTCTTGGCACCAAATATAGCAAGTAGAATGCTTTAAATGAGACTTTTGGGGTGAGGGGAGAGAAGGCTATCCAGCCCTATACATTTACATTCTTTCCCTGCTAATGTGGCCTCCTTCCTGGTCCTGAATGCTCTACAAAAGCCACCTTTCAAGGACTGCTGTCCTGACAGGAGAGCGATCCTAGATGACAGCAGCTTTAGCAGTTCCCTAGATGTCACCAAGAGGAGGCACAAAGGAAGCAGGCAGCTGGAGAGTTCAACGTGGGGCACTGAAGCCAAGGGGTTCTTATGCAGTGTCTCACCTGCTATTGCTTTTCAAAGTCCATGATTCATGCTTAGAAATGGAAAAAAAATTATCTTCCTCTTGAGGCCTCTGTGAGTGGCAAGTCCTTGTTGGACTTGGATCTGTGGGCTTCGTGGGAAGACACAGCATGTCTCATAGGAGAGGCTGTACCTGCCTTCTTTACTGCTCCAGGCGGCTTGTGATGATGTCATAGAAGAACTTTTGGGTGCTCTTGGTTTAGTCTAAAGCACCAGCTGCTGGTTCAGGCTTGGCTTGGTTAGAATTGTTTTGGACATTTGTAAAGAAAATGTTGCCCACTGGCCATGAATCCCCAGCAAGAATAAGAAAACATAATGACAATGTAGCAGAATGGGCATTCCCAAAATGCATGAAAATGAATCATCAGATGACCTGCAGTATAAAAATCTACAAATGAATGTCTTAGAGCAGAGCAGGGCAGGCTCTCTCACAAACATTCATTTACAAATATAAACAAAACAATACATTGGAAAGTCCACGTGGGAAGTCTTGTTATAATTGATTGTTGTAAGTAATTTGGCTCATTTCATGTGCAGAATAATGGTGGGGAGGAGTGAGTGAGTTGATAGATGCCATATCTGCACGCCAAGATTGGACTCCTTTCCCCAAACCATCTTTACTGATCAAACTTGCCTTGCTGGGTTGTTGTGAAGGTTAAATGCAATAATGTGTGTTAATATGCTTTGTAAATTGCAATGCATGATGTCAACATCAGCTAGTGTTATTATTCTTACAGAGGAAAACCTACTTGAGGGAAAAAGGTAAGGCAGAGTTCCCACTTCTTTGCCTAGGTACACCTACAGAATTATCTGCCAGGAGTCTTCCTGGAGGCAAAAATACCCTTCCCTTGAAATGTTATCAGCAGGTGTTTGCCACTGGAAAGAGCAGGGGAATGCAGCTCAGGAACGATGCTGTGAAGGAGACCGAGCATGGTTTTAGAGGTTGAAGTGGGTGGTGGTGGGAGGGGCTGCAGCCTCAGAAGGCAGGAGGAAGCTCTGACACACACAGGTTCTTTGGATGGAAAGATCCCATGCTAGAGAATGGAACTAGTCAGGCTCTCAAAGCCTTAGCTCACTCACTGAACACATGTCTCAAGCACCTACTACGTGCCCACCCTCTTTTCAGTCTCATAATCGAAAGCAGTCTTAGAAACAATTCCTGTTTCTTTACTCTGACTTTGACTCAGCAGACCCTGCCACTGTGAGGATGGTCCTGGGCAAAAGAATCCCTCTGAATTTCAGGAAAGCACCAAATGAGTCCATGGACCAGTGAGCAGTGATAACACATGCAGCAGCAGCTCTCCTGAGTTCTTCCAAATGTCCTCCTGCAGCAGAACTTCAGATGTACCCCTCCTCCCTGAGTTACTGGATAAGCATGTTAGTTTGCTAAGTCTACCATAACAAAGTACCACAGACTGGAGGCTTCAACAACAAACATTTATTTCCTAACAGTTCTGGAGGCTGGAAGTCCAAGTTCTTTGTTGGTTTTCCTGAGGCCTCTGTCCTTGGCTTGTAGATGGCATCTTCTCCCTGTGTCCCCACTTGGTTGTCCTCTGTGTGTGTGTGTGTGTGTGTGTGTGTGTGTGTGTGTGTGTTCTCATCTCTTCTTATAAGAACATCAGTCAGATTTGATTAGGCCCTGCCTTGGTGAATGTATTTAACCTTAATTTCTTCTTTAAAATACTATCTCCAAATACAGCCACATTCTGAGGCACTGGGGGCTAGGGTTTCAAAATATACATTTTAGGGGGACACACATCATCCCATAACAATAAGTAAAAATTCTGGTTGCAAATCTGTTATCTGTGACATCAAATTGCTTATGCAACTGAGCTTCAAGCTCCTCTCCCACCATCTTTATTCCCCTACTTTTTTGTGCCAGTCTGACTGCCTGGTAAGGTCCTGTGCAGGGATCACACAGAGATAGACAACATGGTGGGAGGAAATGAATGGGATGGGTGCTAACCCTGACATGGGAGTCTAGGTAGGGTGGAGGAATGTTAAACAGATTGGCTTCCAGATGAGAGGAGAGCAGAGTCATTCTTTAAGCTAGCAGAAATCTACTTGAGTAAGGATACATATGCAAATTGATTACAGTTTCATAGTAGGAAAGAACTCTGTGGCCGAATGAGGCAAATGCCACCCTTGGCCTCATGTGGTAGGACTCATGTGCACAATATTTTCTATAATAGCTTGAGACATTTCTTGAAAGTGCTGTCAGAATCCTAGGATGAACAGCACAGCCCCAAGGGCTAGGAAGAGCTACAAGACTCCCATACTTAGAGCATTATATGGTCTTGGTGGCTTGCCAAGGCCAGAAAATGGAATGCTTACTAGGAATTTCCGAAATATGGCTGAAGGAGCAAGTGAGCAGTGTATATTTTTGTATGTCCATCAGTAATATTTTCAAACACTAAAGGATGAAATAAAAGGCACACAAAAAGTAACTGACGTTGATGAAAATGTAAATGACAATAGATTCATGTCTCTACAAGTGACTTTGGAGACCATCTAGTTGAACTGCCTCTTTTTCTAGATGGGAAAACTCAAGCACAGACAATTCAAGGTCAAAGCTCCACATGGAGTTGGTGGGAGAAGTGGAAATAGAACTGGAATCTCTTCACTCCTAGCCCAACATGATTTCCAAAACCCACACTGGTCATAATTTTATTATTGGAAGGAATTTTTTTCTTCATAGCATGATACCTCTAGAAAGTTGAATTCTCTTATTCTCCCTGAATCTAAACTGTGTAGTTGCCACTTAAAAATTAGGTACCTTAATTTAATTATTTGTAAAAAAGCATGACTTGTAAACAAATTTCAAAATGATTTTTAAAAAGTTAGGCAGCTTCAGAAACTTAAATTACTCATTCAGCCACTAGGTTAATAATGCTTTAGTATATTTTGACTATAATACCAATTAGAATATTAATAAAATAATGCTTTAGTATATTTTGACTATAATACCAGTTTGAGGGTGCTTCCTTTTATCTTTCTTTTATTCTTTATTCTCCAGTGCTTCTTTTTATCTTTCTTTTATTCTTTATTCTCCAGTCCAGAAAATATAGAGGATTTTTACTCTGTACTTGGTGGACATTCTTGAGAATGTGGATTAGAAAGTGCAGGACCAACTTCACAATTTTGCATTTTCCAAGTCATATTTATTTCTTCTTCATTTTCCTTTCCTATTGATCTACTGGACACTTTGTCTGAAACCACATAACTCCACTAATAACTTTTTAAAGTTCTTGTATTTAGTTTTCCCTTGGCACATGTTCTTTTGTAAATAAGAAGGAAAATATCAAATTAAAAAATCACTTAATCTTATTGCTGTAACATAACTTCACAGTTATTTTAAAGAAAAAAACTTCATTTCATCAATATCAAATGTTATCTTGACAATCAATGGAAAGAAAATTTACACATTTCCAAAATAAAATTACATAAACAGATTACTTAAGAAGCCAGAATTTCCAGTTTATGCTCAGGATTTTCCACAGATACTAGATTCTACCTCTGTACACTAAATAAACAGCAAATGATAAAGAATAGAAATAGTTCCTGTTTCCTTGTTGAGCTACCAAGCAATACAGAAGAAATCATTTTTGTTTATAAAGAAAATAAAACAAAGCAACGTTTCACAGACAAAGAGAGATGTTACCTCCAAACTAAAGACCTCTCTAAATTCTAACATTATCCCACATTTTGGCTCCAGATCCAACTGGCCAAGACTTTTGAGGTTGGGCTCCTCTGAGTATCTGTTTGACAGATCACCCCATTGCAAGGGAACCTGGGCTCCACATGGAAACCATTCGACAAACCGCAAGGTTCCACAAGCCACACCCAGAGAAACAGGGCAGGAGGCTCAACAGCACAACAGGAGGTTTAAACTCCACAGTGTAATCATATAATGCACTCTGTAATTAAGCAATTTCTATGATCTCAAATGAAGGGCGTTTTGTTATTGTTTTGAACTTCCTCACCCATCAACTGTAAGCTTGGCCACAGTTGTATTAAAGCTGAAATCTATATACATATCTTCCTCTTACCCTTAACTCACCTTCCTCATGAAGAGCCAGGGCCTTGGCAAACATTCTCTTGGTTAGTTTGGGTAAAGAGACGGAGCACTGACTTTCCCAATGACATTAAGGAGGCGGTGGCCAGTCCTGGTTGTTAAAGAAGTACAAGGTAGGCGACTCAGTGGCTAAGCCTGTAATCCCAGCACTTTGGGAGGCCGAGGCGAGTGGACTGCCTGAGCCTACGGGTTCGAGACTCACCTGGGCAACTTGATGAGACCTCGTCTCTATGATAAATCAAAAATTAGTTGGGCGTCGTAATGCAGGCCTGTAGTCCTGGCTACTTGGAAGGCTGAGGCAGAAAGGAACTCTGGAGCCCAGTCGAGGCTGCTGTGGCTGGGAGTGTGCCACTGCACTCTAGTCTGGGCAACAGAGTGAGACTCCAACTCAAAAAAAAAGAAAAGGAAAAAAGAAGTACAAGGTCCACACCTCTTGTGATGTGAGGAAGGCTTCTCCTAGATCGAGGGAATGGAGACATTGGAAGAATTACAGAGACCCCTGTCTGAGAGCCACAGCTCCTGTGTCGCCTTCTGGTACTGGCACTATCTGCCATTTTACATAACGTCTCAAAGCAAGGGGCTAGGTTCCATGAGTGCCAGCTATCACCTCCACTTCCACTCTCTTTGACTCTACTGCATGTAGAGAGGCAGAGTAGCAATGGTGCAGACTCCAGGGTGGGCACTTGAATTCACCCCCAGTTCTGCTGCCTTGGGCTACCAAGAGAGATGGCAGACCCATACGCTGGTCCAGCCCCACTGCTATCCAGACTCTCTTAGAATGTAGAGATCTTAGACTCTCTTAGAATTTTATGGGAGTCAAGAGAAAACATCTGAAAGCCCTTAGAAATCTACAAAGTGCTGTGCAATTTAAGTAAACTTGTCAGTGGACCCACATCCTACCTTCCCCCTGGTTATTCCAGTTTCTCCTGAGGTTTCCTGTTTTACAGAATTCTGAACCACTGTCTCAAAGGTCAACATTTCAGTGTTCCCTAATTGTTTTGTAGAAGGTAGTTTCTTTTCTATGATCATATCGTATATTTTTTGCAAAGAAAATCAGACTTTTTGCTGCCTCTGTATCCTTTACTGGATTAGTGCATTTACAAGTCTTTTTTTTCATTGCTTTAATTTTTATAAAATTTTAAACTTAGATTTGTGATATTTTAAGTTTTATAGATTGCTTCAAATATTCATGATTTTATCTCAGTTAAAACTTGGCATACATACGTTGAGTATCCCTTATCCAAAGTGGTTAGGACCAGAAGTGTTTCAAATTTTGGATTTTTTCAGATTTTGGAATATTTACATGTCCATAATGAGATATCTTGAGAATGAGCCACAAGTCTTAACATGAAATTTATGTATTTTCATATACACCTTACACACATAGCCTGAAGATAATGTTATATAAGATTTTAACATAATTTTATATAGGAAACAAAGTCTTGATTGTACTTTGACTGCCACCCTTTACATGAAGTCAAGTGTGAAATTTTCCACTTGTGGTGTCAGGTCAGTATCAGCACTCAAAAAGTTGTGGATTTTGGAGCGTATTAAATTTTGGATTTTCACATTTACAGAGTCTACTCTTCTTCATAAATACTTTAGCCTGAAGAAACTTTGATATTTATTGACAATTTTTCCCTTTTTGAGGTAAAGTTTATATAAAATGAAATGCAAAGCTTAGGTGTACCATTCTCTGGGTTTTGGCAAAAGTACTGGATACACTTGTGTAAGTTAAGTCCTCGCCAGGGTATAGAACATTCCTCTTACTCTAAATATTTCATTATCTCTCTTAAACTGATACCATTATCCTCAGCTTAATTTTTCTTGTTTTGGCATGTCATATAATCTGTACACTTTTGTGTAAACCTTTCATTTGGCAAAATGCTTTTGAGATTCATGTGTGTTGTTGGGCAAATCAGTAGTTTGTTTCTTTTTATTGCTAGGTGGTGTTTCACAGGATGGATATATCACAGTTTGTTTATTCCTTCTCAGATGGATGGATACCTGAGCTGTTTTTATCTTTAGACTATTATAAAGTCATTGTAAACATTCTTGTATTTTGTATTCTTGTATTTTGTATTTTGTAAAAATATGCTTTCATTTTTTATTGAGCAAATACCTAATAGTGGAATTGCTGAGTTGTAGGACAGGTGTATGTTTAGTTTTTAAGAAACAACAGGATCTGTTCCCAAAGTGATTGTATCCCCACCATTAATGTATGAGAGAGCTGCTTATTGGTTCAACTCCTCATCAATATTTAGTGTTGTCAGTCTTTCTCAACTTTAGTTCTTCTAGTTGATCTATAGTGGCATCTCATTGTAGTTTTGATTTGCATTTCCCAGATGACTAGTGATGTTGAACCTTTTTTATATGTATTTCTTCTTTTATAAAGTGTTAAGCACCTCTTGCTTGCTTTTATTTTTTCATTTTTGTTGAGTTTTAGTTCTGAATTTATACAATCAGCATATGCAATCTGAATACCAGTCCTTTATCAGAATTATATGTTTGCAAATATTTTCTCAAGTCTGTGTCTTGCCTCTTCATTTTAATTTTTGAAGTTTAAACTTTTTAAATGTCAAATTTTTAATTTGATGTCTAGTTTTTTAAAAATTATCATTACTGTTTTCCAAATCTTGTCAGAAAAATCTTTATTTACCCAAAATCTTAAAAATATTGCTAATGCTCTCCTTGGTTTTAGCTTTTACATTTTGGTCTATTCATCTCAAATTAATTTTTGTGGACTGAATAAGAAAGGGATCAAGTGAATTTTTTTCTGCACAGATTTTCTGTTATTGTAGCACCATTTGTTAAAAAGATTATTCTTTCCCCATTGGATTGCTTTGGACCCTTGGAAAAAAATTAAATGATTTTTCCATCTATTGTTAATAGTTATGCCAATACCATATTCTCTTGATTAGGGTATGGTACATCTTAAAGTTAAACAACATAAAGCCTCAATATTACTCTTGTTTCCAAGAGCAATATTGGATTTCTATGGAAATTTTAAAATAACCTTGTTTACTCTAAAAAGCCTACTAAAGTTATTGCATTGAATCTATAGCTCATTTGGGGAGAATTGGCATCTTAACAATATTGAATCTTGCAATCCATGAACATGATACATGCTTCTTCATTTATTTAGTCTTTCTTTCATTTTTCTCAGTAATATTTTATGATTTTCCTTGTAGAGATCTCATGCTTTTTCTTTGTTAAACTTCTTCCTAAGTATTATATGTCTTTTGATATTATTATAAATTAAATTTCAAATAATTTCTTTTAAAACTGTGCTAATATTAAAAATACACTTGACATCAATATATTAATCTTATATCTTGAGTCCTTGATTAATCCTCATATAAGCTTTAGTGATTGTTTTATACATTTCATAGAATTTTCCAGGTAAATCATGACATCATTGGCAAAGAGAGACATTCTATTCCTTTCTGATCTTTAGGCCTTTTATTTCTCTTTCTTACCTTATTATAATGGTTAGAACATTCACTACAATTTAAAATAGAATTGTGAGAATAAACATCTTTGTCTTATTCACTGTCTTGGGGGGAAGCAAAGCATTAATATTTTACTTTACATTTTATTTATATATTCCCTTTATCAGTTGAAGGAAGTTCTATTTCTAGTTTGCTAAGAGGTTGTTGGCTTTAAAAAAATTAATGGGAATTAAATTTTGGTTTCTGTAGAATGTTCTTCAAAGAGCATTTATCTAGTACATAGTTTATTTGATGACCTTTAGACAGAATTTCTTCCCCCCCCCATATTTCTTTATATTCACTTGCCCTTCTTCTCAAAGGGCCATAGGCAGCCTTTCTATTTCTGAATAGCGTTATAATGAAGATTTTGATTATGTAATAGAATGAAGTCCAGAATAAAGCTTGGCCAACTTGTTTGAAAACAGTATTCAAATTACAGAAGACTTCTCCAAAATTAAATCAGTTATGGTACATCTGCATATTCTAATTTTATCCTCTTTTCCTGTACTCATTTTTAATATTTTTGGTTAATATTGTTATTAGTAGTATTTAGAGTTCTGTATTTCATTTCAGCATTCTTCAGTTATTGGATTTTGTAGTTTAAAGCAGAAATGAAGTTTTATTTTATGAATCATTTTATATAAACAGACAAATTATTTTGTTGAGCAAGAGTGTTTCATTTCATGATGATAGCAAAGAATTTGGGGATTAACTAAATGATGGATGTAGAATTTAATAGGTTATGACAAATCTTAGGCATAATCTTTTTAATCTTTTATGAATGTGCTTATGTATTGTGTACTACATAAATACTGAGTAGTCATTATCTTTGAATACTTAAGAAATCTCCCAGATGTTTAAAAGCATAAGATTAATATATACATATACTATCTATACATTTTTGTTTTTTGATATTTTTGATAATAAGCAATATCATAAATGCATCAGAAGAATCCTTTCAACTAACAGACAGTGTGCCAAGTCTGTCAGACTTATTGACCAATTATTAGGCACCCTGCTTAGCGGATTATCCAAGGGTCATAAAATTTTAATTCTCTTTCTGTCCTATAGCGAATCCATGAGGCCATTTTCTCGTTAGTAAAGACAAATACTTTCATTTATATTTGTCCTTCCTTGATAAAGATATAGGAGTCAAGAGGATCTCTTTTCTTCTACTCAGAATAGATTCTTTGATGTACAATGAAACTTATGTGAAGTGAGTACGTCTTGGGCACCAGAGACTAAAGTGTCTTGGCTAAAGTCCTAAAGCACATCATGATAGGATGGAGCCTCTGTATGGATACCTTTGGTGCAGGACTCCAGAATTCACTGTGTTTGTCGGGTTGAAATAGTATGCCAAGTATTTCTTAATGAATGTGTGTGTGTGTACATGTATGTGTGTGATTGTGTGTGTTCATTAGGCAATGTATTAGCTACCTGTTGTTATAAATTACCCCAAAATTTAACAACTTGCAATAACAAACACTTATTATATTACAACTTCTGTGGGTCAGAAATCCAGAAGTGCTTAGCTGGATGGTTCTAGCTCAGGTTCTTTTATTCGGCTGTACTCACGCTGTCAGCCAGGGCTGTCATCATCCAAAGGCAGATGAAGGAGAGTGCCTTGCCATATGGACATTACCAAAGGTTGTCTGAGTGTCCTCAGGACTTGTCACAGCTTTTTCAGAGCAAATGATTCAGGACAGAGAGAGCCCAAGGCAGACATGCAGTCTTTGACTGTCACTACTGCCATATTCTATTGGTTACACAGATGACCTCTGGTGCAGCATGGGAGGGGGCTAGATGAGGGTGTATCTAGTAGGTGAGTGTTGTCAGGGACCATCTTGGGGGCTGCTACCACAGGAACGTTCCTGCACTAGAGCTGGAAGCTTTGGTAATTTTATCTAATATAGAAAAAGATGCACACACGTATAGAAATAAAAGATATATATACCTATTTCTATATGTGTGTGTATGTGTACCTATTTCTATATTAGATAAAAAATAAATATATATGTATATATAATATTAGATATTAGATAAAATTTATATATAAATATATGTAAAATTATATATCTATCTATTTATATCAGTCTCTCTCATGTGTGTATGTCAGAGTGTCACTCTGTTTCCCAGGCTGGAGTGTAGTGGCACAATCACGGTGACTGCAGCCTTGACCTACTGGGCTCAGGTGATCCTTCTGCCTCAGCCTCCCAAGTATCTGGGACTATAGGTACACACCACCATGCCCAGCAAATTCTTTGATTTTTATTGTAGAGACGAGGTCTTGCCATATTGCTCAAGCTGGTCTTGAACTTTTGGGCTCACCTGATTCTCTCACCTCAGTCTCTCAAAGTTCTGGGTTTACAGGTTGAGTTACCACACCCAACCTCAGTTTCTCTTTCTTTAGTTGTGTTATTAAATTGTCAAATAAAAGTGGTATATATTTATGGCATACACCATGATGTTTTGGAGTATGTTTACATTGTGGAATTGCTCATTTGAACTAATGGACATATGCATTACCTCACAGTTTTTTTGTTTTTGTGTGTGCGATGAGAACACTTAAAATCTACTCTCATCAATTTTCAAGTTCATTAGCTTTACATAACAATTCTCTATCAAGCAACATGGCTATAATAATGTTACGTTATTCCAACTAGGAAATTATAGGTAGGATAATAAAGCTTTACAGTGTTTATTTTTTAGAAGAAATTATATGCTTCTATATAACTTATTACTCTGAGAAGATAAGCATTTATAGATTATAGAACATATACATTGAGTCTTCATAATATCCCTGGGAAGAGCCTGGCATCAGTTGTTACTGATACTAATTTAATAAAACAAAACAAGTTAAGAGAGAATGAATTGCTTGTCTGGATTTCATGTAAGAAGGAGGGAGGAAACATTCATCATGTGTCACTTTATATATAAATCCTCACAACAACCTGTGAGGACAGTACACTGGGATTACCCATGTTTTACAGGTGAGTAAATTGTGGCAGAGAAACTTGCTGAAGGTCATTAAGTTAGTATGTAGGCAGAGCTGAGCATTCAGCTCCAGGCTTCAGGCTCCCAAGCCCATTAGCGTTCCCAACAGAGTCACATGACTCCTCCTTCTACCCACAGGCCAAGAACTGCAGTTGGCCACAGCAACTCTCCAGGTCCTGTCCCAGCCGTGTGACTTACTATTAGGTCTTTTTAACATCATGAGTAGTATTTCATGTCTGATGCTGAGTAAAAGTCAGTTATCAGCTCCCTGGTATTACATTAAGACAGACCATCTGTACTCATAAATTTTCATGACTGTGTTTTGCACATGGGTCTTTTGGCCACTGGTTTTTGTAGCAAATGAAATGGCTCATGATTTGGAAAACAGGGCTCAGTGCCTCTTCCACATGGCCACCCCTTACCTCTGAAGATTTCTGTGACACCTGCACTGTCCCTGACTGGCCCACAAACCCCATCTCCATCCCGCCCTCCTACCTCCAGACTCCTAGCATATGACATTGAAATGAAAGAAAATGTGAAATTCAAATGGTCATTTAAGCTGTGAGTGGGACAGTTGAATAACTATTACTGTACTAACACCCACAACAGACATATAATGGGGTCAATGTCTGTGTCCATTCAGGAATTCCTTTAGAAGGCTCTTTTATCTTCTCTCTCCTCCCTCCACCAGCTCCAGATTTATTTCTTTAGTGGAATTGTAATTTTATGAACTTTTTTGATATCATGAGAGATAAAGGTGTCAGTTATTTTGATTAGACTGCTTCTGTTGCATCATTCCTAATTCAACTTTCCTTATCTGTTATACATTATATTTCACATAATATTAAGTTTTTGCTGCCTTTATACATCCTCTGTTAAATTTACCCTTATGTCCTATTCATTATTAATCCATACATTGTCCTTCTCCAAAGCATTTCCACATATCGACAGAGATGACAGGACTTTGCTGAGGAGAGGAGACAGACTATCTGGGAGGCAGCCACAAGCCAACCTGGCTGTGCCGAACTAATGTCACAACTCAGTTTTTAAGTTATGAGCAGCTAAGCATGCTTGCAGGGCAACAGAAGACAGAATAAACAAGAGCACGGCTTAGTATTGTAATGAAATAAAACTTATAACAAATCCAATGTGACACATACTATCATATCTAATAGCTATTGTGCTTAGGATAATAACCCATAAGAGACAATCACTTCTCTCACAAGACTGCAATTAGTCCGTACTTCACTGAGTGCATATGAAACAGTGAGATTATAGTTTTTCTCTTTACTTCATCAGCTTATGTCAACAGGAGAAGGAATGATTTTTTCTCCTGATACCCTCTACACTGTATTCTGTAACCACAACTTCTTTTTTACAGACATACTGACTTTCAGAGCCATTAAAGCTCTATGCCCTGTGTGGTGGGGGCCGGCTCCCTTCCCCTCTTCCCAGTTCTGATGCTCTTTTGACCTTAGTCAGATGTGGGCCTCTATAAGCTTGATGGGCACTCAGGATTCTGTTCCCTGGGTGGGACAGACCGAGGACTCTGGAAGAGCCAGCATCCAGCAGTGTCTGGGGAGAAGGATGGGGTGTGGAGGGGTGTGAGAGAAAGGAAGATGGGGGAGGAGAACCCGGCAGGCCACAGGTCTCCATGGGCTGGGCTCTAACATGCATCCACACTCATGTAATATGGGAAAGAAGAGTACCCTCACTTGCTGGGAACCAATGGGTTGGGTAGAAACTCTGGAGACTGAGATGGGGAGTGTGTGTGTGCTTCCTGCCAGCACTCCAGGGCAGAAATCCCACTCTGCAGCTGCTGCTCTCCTCCATCCTTGCTTCTTCCCAGGCATGGGCAGGCAGAAGTGCTTTCTCCCCCAGCACTCTATCCTGCTGGGAAACGGAGGCAGGCTAGGCCAGAATGAACGCCAAGGGCTTTTCACAGCTGAGGTTGCCTGGAAGAAACAGGTGAGCACAGCCCCAGGACCACTCCCTGAGACTCTATCCACCTTCCCCAGTCAGAGTTCTCAGTCAAAACAGAAACCAGTTCAGGACAATTTTATTTTTAAAATGTATTTAAAAATAAAGCTAGCGCCCAAACTCTCTGGGAGGGCTGGAGAGTCAGCTTTGGAAACTGCAGAGCCAAAATCAGTTTGCAAAATGACATCACAGAATGGGAACAAGGTGTCATGACCACACCACTGTGCCTGTGATGTTGGCCACTAGAATGCTGCCTCTGCAAGCCAAAGGGAGCCGCTGTCAGAGGGGCTCAGACTTCATCTGCTTTTTTTACACAACTAGCCCCTGAGTCAGACAAGAATGGGACACTGACTAGCAGAACCTGAGTTCCCTGTCTGTGCCTTATCTCCAAGGGAGGTGGAGGAGACAAGGATCAGCTTCCCACAGTAGTTGTAGTCCTGACTTCTACCATGACTTGCAAGGTGAGACAGCCCCTGAACTGAGAAAAGAAGCTGACATGATGGGTGGCCAAGCAGGGACTCCTGATGTCCGAATAGCTCTGCCTCGAGTCCTCTGCTTCCTCTTGCCCCACTTTCTGCTGTGGCTGAGAGCATCTGCAGGGGAAGCCTGCTCTAGTTATGGCTGGAACTCCTGCTAAGACATCAGTGATACCCTGTACTCGCTCCTACTCCTACCTAAGTCAGTGTCACTGTGAACTGTCCTAGGTGTCACCTGCTCCTGTAGGCAGTCTGTGGGAGTATTTGGAAGATTGTTGTAATTATTCCTGCTTGTGCTCATACTGCTTCTGCTGCTTAGCCTTTTCTCTTTCTAGCTTCTCCCTGAAGCCTTCCCGATTTCTTCCAGACCAGCCCTTTTCCTGGCTTCCACTGTGTCAAGAACAATACAACTCATTATTTTATAGTAATTTACCTGCTAGTCTAAAACACTAGTACCTAGTGTTTACATAAAGAAGGCCCAGGGCACAGTGGTAGCAGGAAGGAGGTTTCTGACCTTCACTTGGGTCTTCAGCAGTGACTTCTTGGAGGAGGTGATGTTTAAGACATACATTTTGCAGAACACAGGAGTCACCAGGTTCCAGAGTCAGGGAAGAGTGTGCATTTTGCTTGGTCTATCTGCTTTTCATTCACGCTCATATTTACCCCAGCAAAGGACTGTGGCCATACACGAAGAATGTGGGGAAACATTTGTGATAAACACTCACTTCAAATGCAGAGAGCACATTGAAAGCAAACATATGTGTGTGTGTGTGTGTGTGTGTGTGTGTCTCCAGGGCAGTATTTTAAAGCAAATGTCTATCAAACCTTTGACAAGTTCAGCCTCAGCATATCGGTAAGCCAAATAACTGTAAGATTTTAAGAAGGATCAGCATTGTATGTGAATAGGACCAGGTACTGTCATTATTCTTGCAACAGTCTCTCAACGGACAATTACAGGATTAGCCATTCAATTTGATCAAATGTTTAGACCATTTACATACTGTACTTAACAAGCCTAAGAATAGATCCATTTAATACAACAGTCATCCTTAAAAAAATCACTCAGCTAAGCGATTTACCACCATTAATTAAACAGAAAGTACTAACATTCCGAATAACACAACACAACTTAATGGTTTTTATGTCTCCAACATCACAGAGAATTTCATCCCTCCTTAGAATTTCACAATCATATGTTATTAGTCCTGTGTGGTTGGGAACTCTGGATCAAAGACTGTGCGGATATACACAAGTTTTATATTCAATCTAGATAATTCTTATGTAAGAGAAATGGCATGACTAAAGGCTAATTGCAGAACTACAAGGAATAGCACCATGAACATTATTAAGTCAGTGAGCGATGAATAGATGTTCTCTTCCTAAGAACAAGCTTCCTGCTTCTTAATAAGTGAATCATTCGCATTAGGGTAATAGCTTTCTTTATATGTGAACTCAGATTTGCTCAATCAAGATTTTAGCTTAAAGCCCAGCATCTGCTATTTCCTTTACATGAAATATTTGCTTTGAAAATAATGAGATTTTTTACAGTGATGATATATATATATATCCTTAGGGAAAGAATGTAATATATATATATGGTCCCTAAGGACTTCATTTAAAATGATTGTTATCCTTTAAAAGCTACTTATATTTTAGGGTAAAGTTAGAAAAGCTGTAGTTATGTATGCTGATCATTTTCTTTTTTTTTTTTTTTTTTTTTGAGTTGGAGTCTCACTCTGTCGCCCAGACTGGAGTGCAGTGGCCGCTCCCGGCCACCGCAGCCTCGACCTGCTGGGCTCAGGCGATCCTTCCACCTCAGCCTTCCGAGTAGCCGGAACTACAGGCGCGCGCTACCACGCCTGGCTAGTTTTTTGATTTATTGTAGAGATGAAGTCTCGCTTGCCCAGGCGGGTCTCAAACCCGCGGGCTCAGGCAATCCACTCACCTCAGCCTCCCAAAGGCGCGGGATTACAGGCTGAGCCACCGAGCCCGGCTGCTGATCATTTTCATGCATGGTCTTTTTCTCATCTGGAAAGGGGGACCACGCTGGGATTTGGGTGTAGTGTGGAATGGAATGGGTATGGTCTGGCATTGTTTGCAGTACCTTTATCTTGTACGTAATGTCGGGGTCACATGTATTCATAAAGCACAGTATCTGTGTCATGTGCTGGACTAAGGAGCAATGGCAGAAAGGAAACTCTCAAGAATTTAGTGTTTCCCCTAAGACATCTACTTGGAGGGTGGGCTGGAGGAGGAGAGCCTCTCACAAAGCCCTGCCCTGAAGAAGGTTTTGGCCTTCTCTTAGTGGGATGATCAGCCCAGTTCGTAAAACAGTACTATCTGACTATTGCTTACAAGTACAGACTCTTTACTTCCAGAAGGAGAAACCTCGCACAGGGCTGTACCTTCCACTCGGGTCTTTGTTTTGACATATTTGTGGTTGTGTGTGCTCTGTGCAGACAGAATAAAGTCTCTGTGCCCACTGGGCTCACTTGAAGGGGGAGGGCACGTTGGGACTCAAGGGAGTATCTGGGTGTTATCTTTTGGCTACTTGCTAGAAGGCAGTCAAGAGCGAGACTTGGATCAACTGTGCATGATTCTAGTCTTGCTCCATTTACTGGCTGTGTAAACTGAGATGAGAAATTCAATTTCTATTTGCCTTTGTTTTCTGATTGTAAATGCAGGTAATAACACCTACCTTGCAAGGTTATGGTGCAATTTAAATTAAACACTATTTCCAAAACTGTGTTTGATTCAACAAATATTTATTTGTTACCTGTTAAAATATAACTCAGAGGATTCTGTTGTCTGGTTTGTAAAATTTTTATTATCACTTTTTAACTGACTTCATTTAAAACTGCAAGTACAAATGATAAAACAGCAAATCTAGTTTTGCTAAAACCGTGACGACAACTAAACACAAAGTGATATAATGACTGCAAAAGTGTAGCCATTTATAAACACTAGTTACTGGTAAACATGAAAAGATGGCAATTTTGAACAAATACACGCTTGTGAACTATGAGGCCAGAGGGGCAGTATCCAGTCAGAGCAGCCCAGTGTAGGGCTGCTGCCCCCGTCAGACACTTCAAGGAAAAGAAGGAGGAATACTTTATTTTGTTTTTGAGCCAGAGTCTCACTCTGGCACCCAAGCTAGAGTGCAGTGGCACGCTCACAGCCACTGCAGCTTCTGCCTGCTAGGCTCAGGTGATCCTTCTGCCTCAGCCTTCCAAGTAACTGGAACTACAGGGGTACACCACCACACCTGGCTAATTTTTTGATTTGTTGTGGAGACAAGGTCTTGCCAAGTTGCCCAATCTGGTTTTGAACCCCTGGACTCAGGCAATTCTCTCACCTTCGCCTCCCAAAGTGGAACATTTTCCTATTTAGTGTGATGGGAGAATATTACAAAAGCTATGATAATCTTTCGGTAAGTCATTACATTTTCACAACCTGCTCAGAACATGGCACCCCGCATTTCATAACCTCCAAGGAGCTGCTGTTTGTTGAATCAAGTTTGGCTTGTTTTCTAACAAGTTCAAGAACTAGAATTCCCAGTACTTATGGAGATTAACCATGGAAAAAAAAATTAATGTACTAGACTCTCCCTGTTGCATGCATTGCTTCTTTTCTGAGTTGGAGGCTCTGAAAGCTACGTTCTCTCGTGGAAGGGCACGGTTGGCCAGTAGTGATCCGTAGCATTGATGAGGGAGCACAGAGTCTGTTGTTAGCCATGTCCACATGCTCCTGCTGTGCTCACTGAGGAGAAGGAGCTGACATGCAGAGTGAAGCTTCTGTCTTTCAGGGGCTTCTTGTCCAGCTCCTGAAATAGGACCTGAATGTAAAAAGATAGTAGCACATAAAAGTGTGTGCTAAGGGTTAGAGCAGAAAGAGAGAGCTCAGGTATGCACAGGAGGGAGGGGGAGAGGGGATTGTCATGCCAGGACAGTGGCATTGAATTGGGCTCAGATTCATGTAGAGAGTGGGGCAGCATCCTGGTCATGAGATGTCATGACCTCAGTGCCCATGTGGACAGACTTGGCAACAATGAGAAGACTAACTTGGCTGGACTCAAAGATGATATGGAGATGCAGAAACATATCCAAGGGTCACACCACACAGGTAGGAAGAAAGTTACGTTAGAGTGATTATGGCAAATTTCAGAGAAGGGATGGAGCTCAGGAGGACAGTAGGGACATCCAGGTATTCAGAAGGCTGGATTAGGATGGAGACCATGGAATAGAGGGGGAGGAGCAGAGGCAAAGGACATTATGGAGGAATGAAAAATTAATGGGACCTGGTGAGGGAGGAGTCCAAGGTGGCCCTAAGATTCTTGATCTGGACGCTAGAAAAATCCTGGTGAGAAATAGGAAAACAGATGGGAGACACGTTTGGGTGAAGAAATGGCAATTTTAAACAAACATACACAATGAGGCCAGAGGGGCGATATCCAGCTAAGCAGCACAGTGCAGGGCAGCTGCCCCCCAAAAGCATTCCTGGAGTCCCTCCCCTCTCCCTATCTGTACCCCTCACGCCTCCTCTCATTAGCCACCTGGCTCCTGATTGATTCCTCACCTGTCTCTCTGCTGCCTGGCTGCTAGAGAGACCTTTCTTTTCTTAATTTTTTTTTTTAATTTTAAAGATGTGGGGTATAATTCAGGGTTAGGTATACAAATGATCATTGTACAGGTAAAGTTTGGGCCTCACTTTGGTCCCCACGTCACTTGGTTTGAGATCAACTACCCTTATTGATGAAGTGTGTCCCTCACCCCTTCCCTGGCAGTTTTCCACTACTGCCAATCCCTTTCTTAAAATATTAGATAATTGTTCAGGATCCGCTTATGAGTGAGAACATGTGGTACTCAGTTCATTGTTTCTGTGATAGATCACTGAATTAGAGACATCTTTCTGCAGTGTCTCCACTGCAAGTGAGGCCCACCATCTCAAGGACACAGTCTGGCGAGGACCCTGCCCAGGGCCTGCCTCTTAGGTCCCTGTCTGCTCCTCTTGGCCTCTAACATGGGACTCCTGCAATGTCCACATGGAGGTCCTTGCTCCACTGTCTGTCCAGCCTGCACTCCTCTCTCTTCCCTGGGCCCCCACCTTCCTTGCCACACAGTTCTGTCCCTGTCAGGTTTGGGCACTCACAGGGAAGGGGATGGAGCTCAGGAGGTCTTCTATCCCCAACTCTAGAGTACACCTTGTGGAGACCTGGGCTGGTCACACTGAGGACAATAGACACAGGCAGAGGACATGGGGCTGTGGGAAGATGTGGGTGCCTGATTTCTCTGGGTGAAAATAGACATCGAGGACTAAATGTAGGAACAGAAACTTTAGAGGATAGGTGAGGAGATGAAGCCATTGAAGAGGAAAGGCACGTGGAGAGCCTAACGAGGACTAGGGTCTACAGTGTGTTACCCTAAGGAAAAGGGAGGCCCAACCTCCAGCTAGTTCAGTATCATGTGTCCCCTGGGAGCTCCAGTGCTCAGGGAGGACGTGGGAAGGGCCTCAGCAAGCCTAACTAACAGGCAGCATGAAACAGACAGAATGAAACAGACTTTTTCCAAACTGTTTCAAGGAGCACTCTGTGTGGTGCGATGATTAGGTGTTCTCTTTAAAAAGGATTCTCTTGCAGAAAGGTGGCTGCCAGGATTGGAAATGGGAGATGGGGAGATGCTGGTCAAAGGACACATACCTTTAGTTATAAGACGAGCAGGTGCTGGGTTCTTATGTACAGCAGGGGTAGTGAAGATGTATAAACCCACTTGATTGTGGTAATTATTACACAATTTACACATGTATCAAACCATCACATTGTACACCTAGAATATATGCAATCTCTATTTGTCAGATATCTTAAAATTAAAAGAAAATGGGTGGCTTGCCCTACTACTGTGCATAGATTGTTGAGATGATTCTGTAATCAGTGTTCTCTTGCTATTATAGGGAAAATGATAGTGATGATGATTATGATGATGATGACGACTTTGTTGCCACTTTTGCTTTCTGAGCATTCTTTTTGCACAGGATGGCAATAAGATAGATGACTGTTAGTCTCTTAGGCAAGTTTCTTCTCAGATACTTATCTTTCAGTTCCAAACTATGACATTTAGAGTTTTACTTGTGGTTGAGACCAACTCTTACATGTCATGTATCTCTACTTGAGGATGTTTGCAATAAATGTGTATGTATACCCCCACCCCAAATAAATTAGATAAAATAAAACAAACCACCTTCTAGGCATCATAAAAACTAAAAGATCTGAATAAAGAGGATACCAGTAACAAGGAAAAGGGTTTTGGTCAAATAAGTTTGGAAAATGCCAGGTTTGTTCCTGCAGAACTTTTCAGAACCCTTGATGTACAAATGGGCACAGCCCTCCCAGGAAAGTCCGAAGAGAGATTTTGAACTTTATCTGCCAAGGGGTCTTTGAAAGGGTGTTGGGTGAGAGACACTTATTGACATCTCACAGGATACTTGTGCTTCTCAGGCTGTTGCTTGGGAAGCACAGGGATTCGGTAGACCCCACTTTGGGTTTGAGGCTCAAAGCCTTCCTTCCTTGTATACCTTTGCCTGCTCAGGCAACATATAAGTGCCATTCACTTTTTAGGTTCAGCCTCCCCAGTGTTCCACCCAGCCCTGGTTTAGGTGAGGAGAATCTGTAGACTAAGAGCCCGGCAGCTGCAGCCAGAGACTGATGCATGATGTGAGCCCCAGGCTGCCTCCCCGGTGCATGGCAGCCTACTACACCTTTGCCCCAGATTCTTACTGGATAGGTGTGTGTGAGCGGTCTGTCCAGCCACATGCTTTCTTTGCACATGCATCCATTTCTCTGTGCAAGAGATAAACTTAAGAGATAAGTATGTTACCTTCACAAAAATAAACTTTTAATTGAAACATTTAAGAACCAGTGCTCAGTCAAGATCTAACCTCAGATATTACTTTCTGTGTGCAGAAACAACCCACCAGTGTATAGAATTACTACCTTTTGTTTTATGTTTAGTGTCAATTTTTTGGTCCTAAGGAAGCTTAACATGCCCCTTTCAGGATTTAAAATATCCTTGGTGTTTCATAAGATCACAAAGAAATGCCCATCTATCACTATTTTTTGCCCCTCATTCACATCTTCAATTGTTTTTCCTAAAAAGAAAGGTAAATGTCATGCTCCCTGCTGAAAAGTCTGCCCTGAATCCAGACTGACATTGGAATAAAATCTAACTACCTAGAGCCATCAAGGCCCAGAGAATGTTTCCAGGTTTCTGTCCTTCCACATCTCCAAGGGTCTCATCTCTCCAAAGATGGCAGACTAAACCTGTGCTTATGAAGAATATTAACTCTCTTAGGGTAGACAGATACTGTGAATGCAGCCTGGAATGCAGCCTGAAATTGTCCTCAGTTTTTGAGCAGTTTCGCAATGTATTTTATAATAGTCATATGTGTAAGTCAGCATTTCTGAACCTTGACATGGTTGACCTTTGGGGCAGGATAAGTCTTTGTAGCGGGGGTTTCCTGAGCACTGTAGGATGTTGAGAGGCATCCCTGGCCTCCACCCACCAGTTGCCAGAAGCAGGGTCCCTTCAGTTGTGACAACCAAAGATGTTTCTAGACATTGCTCAAGGTTCCCTTGGTTGGATCCTTCCTGGGAGACAAAATTGCCATCCTGTTGAAAACCACCTGTGTAAATACAGCAACTAAGGTGTTTTTTGGGGGTAGGGGTGGGCAATACATAGACAAGACATCATAAACTGTAATAGTCTATATTCTGTATCATTGGAAACACAGTTCATTTTTACTAATTCCAAATAAGAGAGAAAAACTATGTGCCCCCGTGTTTATCAAGTAGATCCTAAAATAAATACAGCTGTGAATCTCTTGAGACCAAAAAACTATTTGGCACTCTTGAAATAATAGGTGTATCTATTCTAATGTGCCCAGGCAGCCACCAGCATTCAAATGCCATACTTAGCATTTTGTGGAGTTTCTTTCAACCCCATTTTGAGGAAGTCCTCTGAGTGTGAAAAATTTTCTGAGTCAAAATGTAGATAATTGTGTTGACTTGTTCTACACTTCTAATGAGAATCTCTCATTTGAATGTAAATTTGGGGTGTGGGGTTTAAGTAAAGCAGTTTATGTAAGATGGGTGTGTTAGTTTGTTCACCCAGATTTAATGAAGGCATTCAGGAGAGGGTGGTTCACATCAGCAAGCCAAGAGTTGTCCATAGGCGACAAGAAGAAGTCATCTTCACTGTTGTCTGTTGTGAAATACATCTAGGGTTCTACCTTGCTGGCACTTTCTAACTCACTGACTTTCTGACTCCAGAACTTTTCAAAAGACATTTTGACACCAGGTTTCTACATTTGTGCTATGTTTTCCATCAGATGTTTACATTCTTACTGTGTTTTTCACCAGAAATGCCACTTCTGTGAATTTTCTTGTCTATCCAGTTACTTTGGGACCTTGGAATGGGAAGCACCTCAGGATCAAAACAATGAAAAACACACATTTCTACAACAATAACACGCTTCTACTTCATGCCATGACAGGGTCAGCAAGGAAAGAGGGGCTGGGCCCCTGTAGGACCTGGGAGGATCCATTGTCTGTGGGAGCTACCCTGGCTCCTGACTTTTCACTTGTGAAACAGATGAAATACAGGTGTCTATTCTTCACTCTTGGGAAGCTGGAAGGACAATCTCTTACCTAGTATTGGGTCACAAAATTTGCTGTATACTGGGAATCATATTACAGTATTTTGGGAAATATCTCCCAAATCAACAGGAAGCAGATCCTTAAAGATCTTCCAGCAGAGTTTTGGATATAATGTTATTAAAAGGGATGACATCCTCAAGACACTGATGTCCAAGCCCTCCTTATCAAGAAGTCTGAGTTCAAGGGAGTGTTGCTTACTTTGTGTTCATGGCTAAGTCAGATGCTACACACTCCTTTCCTTTGGCACTTTTTGAACCCTGAAGCAGCTCTGGCTTTGGTGTTAAATGCTTCCCTGGACTTAGCCAACTCCGCCACCCTACTTACTGGGTATGATACAAGATAGGACTGTATTGCCAAATATCCCACCTGACCTTTACTCAGTGAATGCTTCCTTCCTTCTTTCCTTCCTTCCTTCTTTCCTTTCTTTCTTTCTTTCTTTTTTTTTGAGTTGGAGTCTCACTCTGTTGCCCGGGCTGGAGCGCAGTGGCATGCTCATGGCCACCGCAGCCTCAACCTACCAGGCTCAGGCAATTCTTCCACCTCAGCCTTCAAAGTAGCTGGAACTACAGGCATGCACCACCACGCCTGGCTAATTATTTGATTTATTGTTGAGATGAGGTCTCATCAAGTTGCCCAGGCTGGTCTTGAACCCGTGGGCTCAGGTAATCCTCTCACCTTGGCCTTCCAAAGTGCCACTGCACCTGCCCAAATGTTTCCCTTCTAATGTGGAGTATCTCACTTCTGTGGTGAGCAGCCAATTACTCCCTGCAAGAGTGAGGCAGTGCATACACAGTGAATTTTACACCTAGAAGTCATGGGTATAGGTTTTCTCCCCCAGATATGTGGTACCAGAGTAAGAAAACCGTGCAATTTTGGGCAAGGCACTCTGAGGACTTTCTTTAGCAGGAAAGGGAAGGGATTGACCTAGACCTCTTCTGCTAGTGTTCTCTCACTTTGAGTTTTTTTCAAGCAAGTGGGTATGTCTATCTCTAAGAGTAGAGCTCAGGACCAATATTTGCTTTGGGAAAAAAGTATTATTGAGTGACTCCCCCTCTTTAACACATTTAACACCTGTGTCTGTAACAGAAATCAGCAAACCATGGCACTCTGGCCAAATCTAGCCAGCTTCCTGTTTTTATAAAGTTTTATTAGAACACAGCCATGCTCATTCATTTAGATACAGCCTGTGGCCACACTTGTACTGCTAGGGCAGAGCTGAATAGTTGGTACAGAGACCACCTGACCTGTAAAGTAAAAATATTTATAATCTGGCCCTTTACAAAAGTTTGTTGACCCTTGGTCTGGAACATCACCCATCTATCTACTTACCAAGGTTCTGCAACATACCAGGCCCTCTGCTAGCTAGCTATTGAGGCATAGAGGTAAATCAGACACCAGTTCCTGACTTAGAAAAATTCACAGCCTGGTGTGTTTCAGAAGAAAAAATTAGAGGCTTCTTTATCCAAAACAACAGTGCAAACAATAACATTAATATCATTCATAAGAAGAATGGCTAATTTTCTTAAGCACCCCACTAGTGACTATTTTGTCCTGTCCTCGTGACTGTATCTGCATGGGATGCATGGGATGTGACTTCACGTTCCATAACATTTCCTGGATTTTTTTTTTTCATACTAGATTTCAGTTTTCCTTAGAGCAGCAGCAATGTCTTTCTCAGCAGAAGGAAGAAATAAAAAAGATTATTCCTGTTGCACCCCTGCTTGAAACATTCCACTGTATTCATTTTCTACAGACAAAGGGAGGCTACCCTCTCTCCCATGGGGTCCTGAGGCCTTGGGTGAGCTGGCTATGGATCTTCCCCAGCTCCCTCTCCACCCCACTTCTCATGCTCTCTGTGCTTTCTGCTTGAGCCTCACCCAAGTGCTTGCAGTCTCAGGGTCTTCTTGCTTTTATGCACACCATATTTCTTCCTGGATGGCCATCCCATCCCTTCTCTTTCTTGCCTACCTGCTGAATCCTTACCTTCCTTTTAGGTTCTACTTAAGCATCACCTCCTCTGACCCCTTCCTAGGTAGAGATATTTCTACTCATTTATACTCTTTCTTTTTTTTCCAAAGTAAGCTTGGGAAAAAAAAGAGAAAGAAGGGAGAAAAGAAAGGGAGATATGCCAGAGTTGGCATGGGTGAAAGAAACCGCCTGTTTATACTCTTTCATCTGACAGTCATAACTTGTATATAATTTTGCAGCTGACTGTATTATACTATATTGTAAATATTTGTCTATGTTTGTGTTTCTCAATGGGTGAGTTAGTGGGCAGGGAAAAAGCAGTGACTTTTTTTCTCTAGAAAACATCTGGCAATATCTGGAGACATTTTTGGTTGTCACAACTTGGGGCAGGTGGAGTGCTGTGCTCTCCCTAGAGGTACAAGTCAGGGATGCTGAAAAATGCCTTACCACATGCAGGATAGCCCCATAGTACAGAATGATCTGGCCCAGGTGCCAGGACTGCCAACTTTGAAAAACCTGGTGTACACACATGCCTTTCCCATGAGACCGAGCTCCATATCGGCAGGGATGTAGTCTTATTTGTCTTTGTATGTTTAGGGCCTGGCACACAGTAGGCACTTAGTCTCATTGAAAGAATCAGTGACTTCCATTTGTGTTTGTCACCTATCTGAAATCCGTAGCACAGAACTATATTTAGAGCAGGTGCCACTGAACACATGTTGATAAGTTGCTAAACTGAAGAAATGAATGGAGAAATATGATTGCTTTTAATCTGGTTACTGGTTGGAACCCATTGCTCTCTGACCAAGTTAGCTTCCTTCAGCTCAGTCACAGCTTCAGATGATAAAGTTCCTTCTTCTCATCAGAATTGTTTTGCATAGACAACATTTTCTCCTTTTCAACCTTCCAGTTCCCCCAAAGGGAAAGGAAATAAAAAAAGACTGGAGCACTCAGGTGACTGAGAAAGGAGCGGCAGCTGAGGAGCACCTTCTCCCACCCCACAGGCCCTGTGAGGAATGAAGAATTTGAATGAGCACCAGTGGTGGACTCATCTGGAAAGGATGCCTCTTGAAACTTTAGTGGAAGATAAGGCAAAAACCTCTGCCCAGCATCCTGCAGTTGCCACCTCTAGGGCTCTGCTCTCCTTGAGAAAGTTTGGGAATCCAGCCTGGAAATATTCATCCTGGAAAGTCATGAGCCAGCGGTGATGATGGAGAGGCAGAGAACAAGCTCTATAGAGACCACGGGTCATCTCAGGCATTGCTCAGCAAATGCCTTCCCTCCCACACACCCCTTTGAGGAGTGGTTCATTAACAGTGCAGGGACCTCTTTGGTTTCCAAGTCTCGTTTTCCCTTGCCTAACCTTGGAAGGAACTGGATTCCGGTGACCACCCAGCTAACCAGCAGACAAAGGTGCAAGACAGGGAAAGGGTGCTTTTGCTGGAAATCTGCACCCACTCGATAATGGTATCTGCAGGATTTGATCCTCAGCATCGGAAGTGTGAGTTCAAATCCAAGGATGGAATAAACTCTGGTCATTAAGAAGGGCAGTACAATTTCTCCATTGAGGAAGGTCACACACCTACAAGTTAGTTTCTAGTCTATAGCATTCTAGCGAGTCTGTTCCTTTTGAGCAGGTCTTAGGTCTGCTATCTTATAGATAAACCCTTGATGGGGTTTCAGTTCTGAGCTTTGAGTGTTGGCAGCTAGTGTGTGAAGGGATCATGCCAGCCTGTCAATGGTTAGCTGTGGTGAAATGAACTTTCCCAAAGGAGGTTATTTATTTTAGATGTTGCCATTCTCGTGACTTCAAGGAAACAGTGTGGGATTATGTTTATGTGTGTGTGACTTCTCCTTTTTAAACACATAGATTACAGGTGATTGCCTTGCGATTTGGAAATCAGTGATTCTGGATTGTACTTGTGTTCTGACAGAGGGAAGGCTGGATTACACAATGATGATATTGTAGGTGGTGCAGCCATCTGGTGCTCTGCCAACCTGTGGCCCAGAAGAATACTGTTTGCAAAGATATGTGTGCCTGTCCTATTGTCATTTATTCACACAAGTTTGTGAAGTTTGATGGTAAAGCACTGCCCCACACAATCCAGAGTAATTTTGGGGATAAGGCTAGCTTTTTAAAGGAAATCTGGTGAGGAGTTTTCATGTGACCCCATAGATACTTGTGTATTCATTTCTGTGGCTTAACTTTTGCATCCTGGAAGTTTTAGTTGTAGGTACTAAGTACACTGGTGAGGTCTACATTAAATCAGTTCTATGGATGTTCAGGCCGGTAGACAATGTGGGAGTAATAGTGCTTTCTTTAGGTACCTTTCTTTAGGTTGTTGCCAAAAAAGGGATAATATCAGACAACAACGGGATGTGAGTTCTGGGAGGAACCTGGTCCTTCATGAGGATACGTTATTGTGTCTTCTGTGGCTCAGGTGAGTAACTTTATAGGATGAAAAAGGAGCAGTACCAGGATTGTAAGAATAGGTCTGAGGTGCCCAACTGGGGAGATTTTGCCCTAATGTCCCCTTTTGCTTAAAATCTATATTGTTTAACCAGGAATTGACTTACTCATTCCTATTAAAATGCAAATGCCTTAGGACAGATAACAGTTAAAGCTTTTTTGGGCAGTTGATTCATGGTGAAATTTCCATGTTAGATTCTTTTCAAAAGCTGATTTTGACAGAGAAATGAGTGAATAGGCCAGCTAGATGCTTTGAGTGGGAGTAGGTGGTGTTGAGGTATAGAGAATGGAGGAGAAAAGAAAAGGAGAGAGCACAAAGTCAAGCTTAAGAAGGTTCAAGTTCTTCCCAGTGGCCATTATGGATGTTTTTCTGTGTCTTGGTCGAGGGTGGGCAGGTAAGGTAAGGTATACCAATATGGAAGTGGGAGTGAGGATTTTCTACAATTTCTGTTGTGGCTTGTTTAGGTCATTAAAACCTCCTTAGTAAGCTTGCTTACTCTGACCTTTTGATGCTTAACATAAGACCTGGCAGAAGTTTGCTTTAGGATTATCAAAGAGAAGGACTTTACAAAGCATTAGTGAAAATAAATCACAAGTGCATTCTTTAAACCACTTAAAAGAGTGGAATGTTCTAGAGACTTCAGAATAATGTTTCACAATTGGCGTCCAGGGAATCTGAGACCCACTGGAGCCTTACGAAGAATTTCAGGGAAATGGAATTCTGTGGTCAGATAGGCTCTTGCTATATTAATATAATTTAGAAATCTCTAAGAGTAGCACACAGAGTGTGCTTCCCCGCCAAGCACCTGCAAACGTCCCTCATTTTCCTTGTGACACAATTTGGGTATGCTGCTTTGGAAGTAACCAGTTGCTTCACTGCAGTTTACAATGTGATCATGGTATTCATAAAAACATCTTCATAGGTATATCAATAAAGGACTGACAGAATTGGTCTAATTTGAGTTAATGTGTTTCCTTGAACCTAGGAAGCAGTTTTAGCATCAAATACAGTTGACAGTTCAGTACATTCCTCCCTCTTTCCTCCCCAGTGCTGTCCTTTCTTTGGTAATAATTGATCTACATTAAGGACTTAAAATCAATTGATGAAGAGAGTCAGATTGGAAAGATGTAACTTAGTTCTGTGTTGATAAATGTCAGAAATACAAAAATTTACATCCAGTGTGATTTATATATTTTATAGGTTTCCTTTTCTTTTTAGGATTATTTTTTGCATGGAAGACTCTTGACTAACACTTAACATCAGTATAATCACTGAACAAAGGCTGATCTTAGAGCAATTGCTAGTTGTCACTTTAACAAAAGTTGTTTTATAAATTTGCTAAGATGTTAAGACAATTTGAGTATAGTGAGGAACACCATGTACCTTTTCAATACTTGACTCAGAAAAAAAGAGAAGGTCATTCTATATGTTGGAAGTCACTGTAATTTGATATTCAAGCCCCAAAGAGGAGAGTCTTGGGTGAAAGGAAATAAATGTCTTGTGGTCTTAGGGGATTATTCACTGGTGATGTCATCTGGTGCAATGGTATCCAGAGGCCTGATGTGTTGTTGGTGTCTCATGGGTGCTCAGCCAAAGTTTACTATGTCCCTGGTTGGTGTAGCACTGCTCAGTACAGAAGCACGTGCTCTCTGATGGCACTCTCTGTGTGATGGAAAACTACCAGACCTCTGTGAAGGGACTGTGTGCCACCCCCTCTGCCTTGAGATTTTCCTGGTGGGGTCTTCCCTGAATTGCCTGGTATCTAGACTCAGTTGAGTTCTCTAAAAGACAGAGAAATCTCCACATTGAGCCTGTGCTGACCCCTCCTCTCTCTCTTCCCTAGAGTTCTGTGTGATGATCAGTGTGCTTGGGATTTTGACCAAGCTGGGCCCCAACTGCCTGTATTCCCACCAACAACCTCACTGTGCTTGGCCAGCATCTGGGAAGGACTCTTCCTGCCGCTGTCTCTCATCTCTGACCTGGTCTCTACCAGAGAATACAGGGACCAGGACACTCTTTTACCCCATTCATAGGGGTCGAATGAGGGAAAGTTAGCTTGCTATTGCTCTGGTGACCTCATGAGAAAAATCAAGAGTTTGATAATTATTATTTATTAACCTCAAAGTGTTTGAGGCAAACAACAGAATCAAGATTTGATATTATCATTATTAATAAAATCTATGCAACCTGTAAGAATAAATCTCAGGTGGAAAGACTATTACATTGAATATGAAATAACTATGACTTTAGCCTTAGTTCTTTTTAAAATCAGAGTTAAATGAATATTTTAGGCAGCTCGTGTCACCGATATTGGCTAATCTTGTACACATTGAGGGTGGTGACTGAAACAGGTGCTGGTGAGGCCCATATCTTGGTCTCGGGCATGGATTCTATCTTCCACAGATGTTTCTTTACAAAAGTGGTCGTTCCTTTGAAAATGTAAACATTTTTTATTTGTACCATGTGTATTCATGCTTTAGTCATACATTATACCATGAATTTTAAGACAGACTATGTATTTATAAAGAAAACAAACTTAAAATTAAATCCCCTTTGGAACTATATATATATATATATATATATATATATATATATATATATGGATATAAAGTTTTATTTCAAGTAGACAGAATAAATATGGGCAATAATAATCCTTGACTCAGATTTCTGAATTTTGTTAAGAACGTGGAGAATCCTTCTGCAATTGTAATGGTTGGAGTTTGGTTTCCTAACTCTGTAATATGTTTTACAAAGGATGTTAATATAATTGAACTCGGGGCCAGGTCTTGCCAAAGCAGCAAACAAGTTACTCTGACAGTCTTATCACCGGTAGTCATTATAACTCTGAATTGCATCACTTTTCTTTTGTATAGATTATCAGTCACTGGAACCATCTCAGGTTGGTGTTACCATTTTCCCCTTTGGCATTAAAGCAAATTTGTTGAGCTAATACATTACTCTTGCTTTTAAAATATGATCATTAATTGGCAAGTTAATGCCAAACATCTTGCATAAGTTTTTCCTGGAAGCTGTAAAATCTAACATGAATATGAAAGTGGGAAAATCTTCTACAGATGTTCATATACTGCACACCGAGAGAGCTTTCTTTGGTGTTACCTTTGTAGCATTTTTTTTTTTCAACTGGAAATAGATCCAAAATTTTCTGATTGTTTTGAACAGGCTGAAAATAATTGTAAATACTTGACCCTTCTTGGCTGGTGAACATTGATGAAGTACAATTTTCCTTGTGGCTTCAGCATCTCAAGTGGCTATAACCACTTTTTTTTCCTTTCTCCTATTAATAAAGAATGACTGATTCTATTGAGATTACTTTTTCTTTATCAGCTACTCCCCCAACTCCCTGCAACACCTTTTTTTTTTTTTTTTTTTTTTAAAACAACATATTTAGATAGCTGTCATTTTAGGGGGAAAGTGTTTTTGCTTAATCAGTCCATGCTTGGGCACCCTTCAAATCTGTTCTTCTTTGTTCTGCTTCTCAAGCAAGTGGTCCGATAGAGCATTGCCATGCTATTCTGTGATGCATTCCTAATTCCCTGCATCTGCTGCACGTGTGAAGGCCTCCAGTCATTATGCCAACCATGGTGATTTTCTTGTCTGGATCTCCTTGCAACACTCACTTCTGATGCCCACACCCTTGTCTCCTCTCTCGGTCTCTTCTTAGACTCCCATTTGTCTTGACCCTTTCCTGGGTGCTCGCCAAAGCCCACTGTCCCATCTGTGCTACCACTCTTGGGATGCCACCAAGGAGGTCTGGGCCTCCTTCAATCTTTGTCTCCTGACTTTGAAATGGAAATGCTCATCTCTAGCTCTCTTCTGTCTCCAGCCCCAGGCCTTTGCTCTCCCAGTATCTTTGTTTGGATGCATCATACCCTTCTCAAACTCAACATGTCCAAAGATACGATACACTTGGTTTCCTTTTCTAGCTCTTTTGTTTCTGTGAATGATGTCATTATTTTTCTAACTGAATCGTTTTTTGAATGTGAAACAATCTTTTATAATTTCTTTTTCTTCTCACATAACTGTGTCTTGCATGATGACAGTTACTTGCTATGTCTATGAGGTTTCACAGTCCTCAATATGATGAATATGTTACTTCTAAATAGTACTAATAACGTTGTTACCTGCTTCGAAAGGCATATCAAGTTTGAATTATTTGACCAGAAGCCTCATGACAAGATCATACCAATGCTGGAGTGATAGCCATAATACTTTGATTCAGTCTTTTGACTCAAAAGTAACTTCTAGGGCACGTTCTTGTCCAACTATCTTTTGTGTGTGTGCATTTTTATTTATTTAAATGATTTCTTCTCTTAAAAAATTTTTTTATTTTCAAGATGAGGGGTACAATTTAAAATTAAGTATACAAGTGGTCATCATACAGGTAAAGTTTGGGTCTCCTTTTGGTCCCCACTTTGCCCGACTTGAGATCAGGTATCCTTATTGATGTTATGTGCTTCCCCTTCCCTGGCAGTGTGCCACTACTGCCAGTCCCTTTCTTATTATTATGGTAAATGTTCAGAGTCCACATATGAGTGAGAACATGTGGTACTCAGTTTTTTGTTTCTGTGATAGATCACTGAGTATGATAGACTAAATTCATCAAGTTGCTGCAAAGTTCATAATTTTGTCCTTCTTTATGGCTGTGTATATATTCCATCGTGTATATGCACCACATTTTTTTAATCCAGTCCAACTTTGATGGGCAGCATGGTTGGTGCCATGTTTTTGCTATTGTTAATAGTGCTGCAATAAACATGTGTGTGCAGGTATCTTTTTTGTAGGTATATTCCCAGAAGGGGGATTGCTGGGTTGTATGGAAAGTCAATTTCTAGTTCTTTTAGGAATTGCCACACTGTTTTTCATAGAGGTTGAACTAGTTTGCATTCCCACCAACAGTGTAGAAACATTCCCTTTTTCCTGAACCTCACCAGCCTCTGTTGTTTTTTGTTTTATTAATGATGGCCATTCTTACTGGAATTAGGTGGTGTCTCAGTGTGGTTTTCTGTTTTTTTTTTTTTTTGAGTTGGAGTCTCACTCTGTTGCCCAGACTGGAGTGCAGTGGCCGCTCCTGGCCACCACAGCCTCGAACTGCTGGGCTCCGGCGATCCTTCCGCCTCAGCCTTCCAAGGAGCTGGAACTACAGGCGCGCGCTACCACGCCCGGCTGATTTTTGATTTATTGTAGAGATGAGGTCTCGCCAAGTTGCCCAGGCAGGTCTCGAACCCGCGGGCTCAGGCAATCCATTCACCTCAGCCTCCCAAGGTGCGGGATTACAGGCTCTCAGCTAAAGCCCGACTCCGACTGGACAGCTTCTTTTGACTGGGGCCTCCCTTCCTGATCATCCCCCCTGGAGAAGAACGGCTGAAGAGACAGAGGCGCTTCAGGCTGGGCCCGAGACCCCTCTTGGAGAGAGCAGAGACGGGGAACTAGTTACTGTTTGGCTATGGGTGCAATGGATTTAAAAATAAAATACTGGCCGGGCACAGTGGCTCATGCTTGGAATTCCGGCACTGTGGGAGGTGGAGGCGAGAGGATTGCCTGAGCTCAGGGGCTTGAGACCAGCCTGGGCAACTTGGCAAGATCTTGTCTCTATTTAAAAAAAAAAAAAAAAAAAAATATATATATATATATATATATATATATATATATATATATGTATCTCAGGGTGTGGTGGCATGTACCTATAGTTCCAGTTACTTGGAAGGATTGTCTGAGCCCAGAAGGTTGAGGCTGTGGTAGCCGTGAGCATGCCACTGTACTCCAGCCTGGGTAATAGAGACTGCAACTCAAAAAATCGAATCAGATCAAATAGTTAAGATGCCACATCAGTATTAAGGCAGCAACGCTGGAATTTCATGACAGAGTACCTCGAAAGAGGAGACTTCCTTGTTACTGCGCCGGTTTTGCCGTCATCCATTGTGGTGACACTTGGCCTTGAGCAGTTTGTTAGCTCCCCCACTAACATCCCGGAGGGCTTTGCGTACTGCTTTGAACCCCAGGCCTCGTGCAGAGCTCGGCACATCACCAAGGCTTGGAAATATGTGTTGAATGAGTGAATGAATGAGTGAACAAGTGGGGTAGCCTTCACTCCCAGCGAGGATGCCAGCCCAGCCCCTCAACATTCCTGGGCAGTCACAGCTCCCATTTCTCATATCTGTGGTTTCTGGAACATCCACACTCTCCCCGCGGCCAATATGGAGGATGGGCCCCTCGGGCCCCCCTCGGGGAGGTCGTCTGGCCTCGGGGTCTTCTCAATGCGCCAGCCTGGAGACAGTTCATCCAGTTACGTCTCCCTAAGGCCACAAGCCTGGGTCCTGCTGGCTTAGCACTCCCAAGGGTGAAACACTCTCTGCAACTTCCTCATGGAAACCTTGGATTTTATCCAAGGCTGCGATGGAAAAATCACTTGAAAACTGCTTTTGCCTGTGCTGTGAAGCATTGCTCAGTCATTCTCCGTGGTTCCATAAAAAATGATAAATTCATTTCAGAATTTTGTGTGTGTGTGCGTGTGTGCGTGTGTGCGTGTGTGTGTGTGTGTGTGTGTGTGTGTGTGTGTCTGTATCCTTGGATAAGATACTTGACCTCCGGGGCCTCAGTTTCCTTGTGTGAGCAACTAGAATGGCAGTGCCCTCTGTCTGTGGCTGCTCCAGGGATAAGGAGTGATGCCTTGAAGCCACGTGATGGTGCCTGGCACCCACTGGGCACTTGATAGAGCTTTTCATAGTCATTCAGTGCTTCTGGTCTTTTGAAAATAAATTTATTCTTTTTTTAAGTCGGAGTCCCATTCTGTCGCCCAGGCTGGAGTGCGGTGACACGACTACAGCCACCGCAGCCTCGACCTCCTAGGCTCAGGTCATCCTTCAACCTCAGTCTTCCAAGTTGCCGGAACTGCAGGCATGTGCCACCAATGCCCTGCTAATTTTTTTTTTAATCGTAGAGATGAGGTCTCACCATGCTGCCCAAGCTGGTCTCAATCCCCTGAGCTCAGGCTATCCTCCTACCTCTACCTCTGACTCTAAGGCAGAGTTAAGCCAGGGGCCTCCTGCTACCTCAAGCAGATATATGTCTGGATCTCAGCTGCGTTTAAGCCCCTGGGCAGACAGCAAGAGTCAGTTCAGCTTGGTTTCCTCCTGGGCAGAAGTTGTCACCCCTGACTCCGTGCCCACTTGCCTGTGGCCACCCCGGGAGGTTTTAGTTGCAGCCTCTTGAGTTTGGGGACTCGGAATGGCCTCTTCCCAGCTGCCCAGTCCTCTCTTCTCCGGGAGGCCGATGCCGGGTCTAAACTACAGGTTGATTCGAGGATTTCAGGAACAAATCACATTTCAAAAAACATTTCGGGCACCGACTGCGTGATCGAGAAAGACGTGAATAACGATCATCTATAATTTCCAGGACTTAATTTGAGAGGGGATGTTTTAGCCCACACAAGAGGCATAACTTCAGAATAAAAATAATCAAGTGATTTAAGATTCGGGACAAGCTCGCCCTCTGGTCCGTGTTTGACTTCAAGTTGGACCAAGCGTGTCTATTTCCAAGTAGGATCAAGGAGATGAGTGACTAGTTGACCTCCGCAGTCCCTCATAGCATCGGGCTAAAGGATTCTCTCCCTAGGACCATGGCCTGTCCCTCGATTCCCCCGGGAGGCAGAGCTTAAGCGATTCTTCCTGAGGCCTCCTTCAGCCCAAGTGGTGCAGGCTCAGGCCTGTCTATCCCCGCGTTCCAGGCCTGCAGTGGCTGAAGCCCCTCAGTCTTCAGAGCCATTCCCAAGGGAATCTCTGGCCACCGGAGAGGAGGGAGGTCTGTCTGTGCAGCGGCATCCAGGCCTCCAACCCTCCAACCACAGTTTTCCCTGCCAGCAATGCGGACAAGATTTCATGTATTCAAAAGAACAATCCCTCAGAGAAGGCTTTGCTGAGAAGTTGGCTTTCCCAATGGTGTTGAGTAGCTCTCTGCTCTGGAACATAACAGAAACCAGAATCCAGTCAAATGAAATCTTTCTTTCTCCCTAGGTGCCGAAGAGACCCGAAATCCAAATTTATGTCCGCACGTGGTAGTGGCAAGCCGCTGGCCTGGCCTCTTCCATGGAAAAAGATTCCATCCCAAAAGAGTCCCAGTCCCTCCTGCAGGCTTTTGGTCATGTCATGAAAGCACCAAGCGCTGGAGCGGGTGCTCAAGGACTCTGTTGCTCAGTGGTGACCCCTCCTCATCTCGTGGCACTTTGTGATTTGAAAACCACGCGAACTTCACGAGGGCTGAACCTGTTGTCCCCCTGGAAAAACGGAGTCTCGGAAGGGTTCAAGGACTTGCCCAGGGCCACAGAGATGGTGCAGGGGCTGGGACCCCAACCCAGCACACCAAGTCCAAGTGGACTGTTTCTCCCACTTGACCCACGCATTTACTTACGCATTCGTTTGATCTGTCGAGGAAAGAGGCCAGGCTCTGTAAAATATTTAAGGTGGTTTATTCTGGGCCGAACGTGAGTGACCTTAGGCATGTGACATCATCCCCAGGAGGCCCTGAGAATGCGTGCCCATTGTGGTTGAACTGTAGCTTTGTTATACACAATTTTGAAGGACAGAAAGTTACAAGAACCATACGTCAAAACATCCTGTTGCCCAGAGATAATCACTGTCAACCTCCGGGATACTGCTATCCAAAATGTTATTCCTATCCACACAGATGCCTATGAATCCATAGGTTTGGCTTTTTTGTTGTTGTTGTTTTTTGAGTCTGGATCTCCCTCTGTTGCCCAGATTTACACTGGTTGGACCCAGGGAGGCTGGACATTTCCAAGGGGTGGGGCGAGGTGAGGGGGGGAGATGGGGAGACTGTAGGCTACAGGTGGGTTCAAAGACTTTCTGACTGACAGTCGGCTCCAGTTATCTAAGGAATTTTGAGAGCAGTAAAGGAAGCGATAGCTTGAGGACAAACAAGAAAGCCGAGTTTCTCGATGTGCAGATGAAGCTTTATGAGTGGTGTCAGACTCCAGAGAGAGCAGGCAATATCTTAAAAGTTGTCCGGAGTTCCCCAAAGTCGACTTTACAGGGTCATAAGATACCTTGATTTTCCTTCTTTTTTTATTTTTTAATTTAATTTTAATTTTTATTTTTTTTGAGTTGGAGTCTCACTCTGTCGCCCAGACTGGAGTGCAGTGGCCGCTCCTGGCCACCGCAGCCTCGACCTGCTGGGCTCCGGCGATCCTTCCGCCTCAGCCTTCGGAGTAGCCGGAATTACAGGCGCGCGCTACCATGCCCGGCTGATTTTTTTTATTTATTGTAGAGATGAGGTCTCGCCAAGCTGCCTAGGTGGGTCTCGAATCCGCGGGCTCAGGCAATCCACTCACCTCAGTCTCCCAAAGGCGCGGGATTACAGGCTGAGCCACCGAGCCTGGCTGATTTTCCTTCTTTATCTGTCATGCAAAGTTATGACAGAGCCAGATTGGAAAGTAAGCTGCATTCAAAGTTAGGAATTTAGCAAGGTGAAGAAAAAAGGTCAGAGTTCAGTTGTCCAATCAACATTTCAGGGGCTCAGCGTACAGGTCACAGCCCAGCGAGGAAGACAGGCACATAAATGACAGTAACAATACACTTTTGTGCTAAACGCCCAGGGTGGCATAAGGAAAAATCCCAGCAGATGGGTTGGTGTGTAGAGGAAGGAACACACATGTTGATTCACAGTGTTCTGCAATACTGAATGTTTGTTCTCTCAAAATCTGGATGTTGAACCTTATTTTTCAAAGTGATAGTTTGAAGAGGTGGAGACTTTTAGGGGGTGATCAGCTCAAGACAGCAGAGCCTTCATGAATGGAACCAGTGCCCTATGAAAGAGACCCAAGAGAGTTTGTCTATTCTTTCATGAGGGACACAGAAGACACCATCTATGGGGCTGAGCACGGTGACTCGCACCTGTAATCCCAGCACTTTGGGAGGCTGCAACGAGAGGATTGCTTGAGCCCAGGAGTTCCAGATCAGCCTGGGAAACATAACGAGGCCTCGTCTCTACAACGAATAAGCCAGGTAGGGTGGCACATGCCTGTCGTCCCTGCTATGTGGGATGCTGAAGTAGAAGGATTATCTGAGCCCAGGAAGTCGAGGCTGCAGTGAGCCATGATCATGCCACTGCACTCCAGCCTGGGTGACGGAGTGAGACCTGGACTCACAAAATAAAGAAAAAGACAGCATCTGTGAAGAATGAGCCTTTACCAAACACCAAATCTGCTAGTGCCTTGATCTTGGACTTCCCGGTCTCCAGGACCATGAACCATACATTTCTGTTGTTTACACATTACTCAATCTCAGGTATTTTTTTTAAAGCTGCCCAAACAGATTAAGCTAGATGCTAGAGAAGGTTTGCCCACAAGCACCTGCTCATGGAGAACCGGGCACCTGCTAACCAGTGGAGGGGTGGCTTCCTGGAGGAGAAAGCACTGGAACCTGATCAGAAGAAACAGAGCTCATCAGGGCAGGGCAGCTGAGATGGCCGACCTAAAAACCACAGGGATGGGACAGGTGAGGACAGGTGTCACAGACTCAGGTGGTGGGTTGACAAATTCAGCATGGTGACAAAAGCCAGTGTGAGACAGGACACGTTTTTAATTTTTAAAAGTACGGTTTTTTGGTTTGATTTCTGAGTGAGAGTCTCACTGTGTTGCCCAGGTTGGAGTGCAGTGGCATGCTCTGGGCCACCGCAGCCTTGACCTGCTGGGCTCAGGCGATCCTTCCACCTCAGCCTTCCAAGTAGCTGGGAACACAGGCATGTGCCACCACACCCGGCTACTTTTTCTTGATTTATTGTAGAGACAAGTCTCTCCATGGTGGCCGGGCTGGTCTTAAACCTATGGGCTCAGGCAATCCTCTCGCCTCTGCCTCTCAAAGTGCTGTTATTACAGGCGTGAGTCATCGCACCCGGCCAAAAGTACACTTTTTGACATACACATCATCATTGCACAGATCAATGAATGTTCATAGAGTGACCCCACCACCTTTGTGACACCCTCAGCTCTTAGATAGAACTGAGATTCGAATTCCAGTGTTCCCAAAGCCCCCGTAATGGCTCTGACCTGTCACTACCTCTGGTCAAAAGTAACCACTGTTTTGATATCTCTCTTGTGTTTTAAAATAGAGATGGGGGTCTTGCTATGTTGCCCAGGCTGGTCTCAAACTCCTGGGCTCAAACAATTCTCCAGTCTCAGCCTCCCAATGTGGTGGGATTACAGGCATGAGCCACCATGCCTAGCCTTGTGTCTGGATTTTTAAACTCAACATCTGTATCTGGTGATCAGAAACAAAGTTGCTGAAAGCATTTTCCCCCCCATGTCTGTTGATGGATGGAGCGAGTATTTCTTTTAGATCTGTACCTAAACTTGGGGTTACTGAGTCCCACAGACACTAGGAATATGCTTTCCTGGCATATCCAGATCGAGTCACATTTTTCTTAGCAGGGGTGGAGAACTGGGACAGGAAACGGTGTCACTTCAGGGCTCTTTGATTTCATCTCAAGTAGTTAAAAAAATACAGCTTTGGCCAACTTAAGGGCGAGAGAAAAGTGTTTGTCGGTCATGGACTAAAACAACATCTGGAATTAGGACACCTGTATGTAGGAGGGCGATTTAGGTCCCCAGGGACTCATGGTTGGCATACAGGCACGTGTGTCCTCTCAGTTTCTGGTGGTGTTATTCTCACGAACTCACAAACAGGCCTTCTCTACAATGGAGAACATGGTTGCTAGCAGTCCCCGATTTTTTTTTTTTTTGAGTCAGAGTCTCTGTCGCCCAGGCTGGAGTGCAGTGGCACCCTCCCAGTCACCGCAGCCTTGACTTGCTGGGCTCTGGTGATCCTTCCACCTCAGCCTTCCAGGTAGCTGAAACTACAGGTGCACGCCACCATGCCTGGCTCGTTTTTAAAATTTTATTTATTGTAGAGACGAGGTCTTGCCATTATTGCCCAGGCTGGTCTCGAACCTGTGAGCTCAAGCGATCCTCTCGCCTCTGCCTCCCAAGGTGCTGGGATCACAAGTGTGAGCCACTGGCACCCGGCTTAACATTTGAAATACTCCCTCGTGTGTCGCTTTTTGGGAGCTGAGTGACCCTTGATGGAAAAGGCCCATGATTGAGTCGGTCATGGGAGAAGGCTCGGAGATGCCCCATGGTGTGGGGTGGGAGAGGGCGACATGAGGCAGCGGGTGCTGGGGCAACAGGAAGGGGGGTGTGGGGACTCCTGATCACCCTGGCCAGCTCTGCCATTTTGCCCAGGGATCTGGTATTCATGCGGTTATGTATCCATCCTACAAGTTACCTTTGTTGAATTGACTCCGAGTCCAGCACTGTCTTAAGAACACAAGATGAAAGCAGTCCTTGGCCCAAGAAGCTCACCATCTTGGGGGAGGAGAGACAAGTAAGTTATGACAGCATACCGCTCCATTCTGGGCTGGGGCCCACTGGGGGTGCGGACGCTAACCCGGTGGTCAGGGAAGGCTTCCCAGTGGAGGCAGTGTGGGACTGAGTCGCAGGAATGAGAGTTATGATGTCATTTACTTTAAAATATCTAGATGGGCATGTGGCATGTCATTCTGTACTGCATTCTAGGGACAGTCAGTGGCCCTGGTCATAAATTTGCACTCCAGGTCATTTAATCAGCAAGGTCTCATTCCAAGGTCAGGGACCAGTGTCCCAGCTTCCCAATCCCAGAAGAAGCCAGAAGCCTTTTGAGTTAGGATAGTAAATGCTTAGGAATGGCTTTTCACGGGGTGGAAATCACTGGCTTCTTCATTAGTGTCACAGATGATCATCTTTTGTTGATGACATTAGTGGCACTGAATGTATATACATGAGTTCAACGTACACTGGCTGAAGTCTTTGACTTTCCTGCCCTTCCATAACCAGATGGAGATGCTTCTGAGACCTTTAGTCTGCATTTTTAGGGTGGTGCCCAAGGCTTGGTGTCTCAATGGCTGAGTTGGAGGATTCCAGTTGCTGATGCCATTCAAGGCTCGTGGGATCCTGCTTCTAGAATATTTGTGTGTCCCACTTTGTGAAACGGTTGTCGGATCACTCAAAAGAACAGAGCCCTGGACTTCACGGAACTCATGGAAGAGTTGTGTGAGTGGTCTTGTGCCTGCTTGCTAAACTCTCTCCACACGTGGCAGAAACTGGTCCTTGAAACCGTTTTCACCATCATAACAGAGTGAAGGTGTGGGGTTTTGGGGGCTAACTTGACCTGGCAGAACTGTTCGGGACCACATTTGTTTAGGTCACTTGGCAGCAAGATCTAAGCCAGGGTGCCGACAGAGGAGCCCCCTAACCAGGAAGAACACCAGGGACTCGGGTGCGGGAAATTCTCAGGGACTTGCAGAGAGGTGGGTTGGCCTGGGTGTGGGTCGCCTCGGGGGATGGCAGGTGGGACTGTCCCTCCTGAAGGACTTCTTTGCTCTCCTTAGTACTTTATCCCTCTAATCAGTGTTGTTCAAAATGTGTCCTAGAATCACTCACGTCAGATCAACGGGGGGCCTGGGACCCCAGATTCTGCCTTTAAAAGTAAGCTCCACGGGCTGGGCGTGGTGGCTCAGGCCTGTAACCCCAGCACTTTGGGAGATGGAGGCAGGAGGACTGCTTGAGCCCGGCAGCTTGAGACCAGTCTGTGCAACACAGCAAGACCTCATCTCTACAAAAGATGAGCCAGGTGGTGTGGTGTGGTGGTGGGAGGATTGCCTGGGCTGGGAGGTTGAGGCTGCAGTGAGCCGTGACTGTGCCACCGCACTGCAGTCTGGGTGACCGGGTGAGACTCCAACCCAAAAACCAATAAAAATAAATAAATAAATAAAGTTCCCCGGGTGACTTTCACCCCCTGGAACTTAAGATCATTGAGCCCTCGGCATTGGATTTGTGAGGTGGTGGGGCAAGGGCATGACTGGATAGGTGGCAGCAGGGTGCAGTGCGGAGGGGAGACAGGCCAGAGGTCAGAAGGCTTTGGGATGATCCAGATGATGGCGGCAGGAAGGAGGGAGCAGTTTCGAAAGGCATTTCAGGTAGTGACCACCCTGCTCCGGCAACGGTGTGCTGCCGTGAGGGAGGGTGGAGGCCGGGTTGCAGGGCCGTGATCGTGGTGGGTTTCTGGTTTGGGGATGGGATGGAGAGCGAGGCAAGCAAGCCATCCTCTGGGTCTGTCCCTTTTGTCTTGGGAATGAGGATGGAAGTGTCACTTGCAACGCCACCCTGGGCCTGTCTGGGTGACTGATCTGTGTGACCGGAGCCCTCCGAGCCCTCAGGAGCTGCTGGGTCCTCCAGGTCCTTGGGCCCTGCCTGTGCTACACCTGGTGGGTGGTGAATCTAGGAAGTGGTTTTGGATGAAAACAGCATCATTGGCTAATGCATGTAGAAGGAGTTACTACACCCTTCACCGTGTTACCCCCTTGAAATAAAACGAGCCCCAAAGTGGATGGTGCAGAGCCAACAACGAGGGCTATTTCCTCCAGTCCCTCTTGCCCAGATCCCAGCCAGATGGCCAGGCAGAGCAGCTTGTGTTTCTGCAGATTGAAGACCCCCACTAGGACAAGGCTGCGTGTCTCTACTGGGCGATGGTGACTTTCTTTTTTTTTTTTTTTGAGTTGGAGTCTCACTCTGTCGCTCAGGCAGGAGTGCAGTGGCACACATGCTCACGGCTACCTGTGTCGACCCACGGGGCTTCCCCCATCTTCTGCTTCAGCCTTCCAAGCAGCTGGAATTCCAGGCATGGGCTACCATGCCCGCCTAATTGTTGATGTATTGTAGAGACAAGGTCTCGCCAAGTTGCCCGGGCGGTTAGCGAACCCTTGGGCTCAGGCAATCCGCTTACCTCGGCCCCCCCAAGGGCTGGGATGACAGGCTGGGCCATCGAGCCTGGCCGACAGCAACTTCTTAAACCTGAGCGACAGCAGGGCGGATGCGTGTTAGTGGGGTGTCCGAGGAAACGCGAAACGCTCAGTGAATTCTTTGCATATTTTATTTTTCGCGTTTTGATTTCCAACTCACACACATCTGGCATATTTTACATCTTTGCAATAAAACATGGTTACGATAGCTTAAGGAATTTATAGATCCGAAATGTTTCACCAAGATCTCAAGATGAAATGAACTCGTCTTCCAGATGCTCAGTGTCCTCCCAATTCTAAGCTACAAACTCGAGATATTGCTTACAGCCTGTGATGAATAACTTAATCGTTACGCCGATTCCCCGTAATTTCAGAATTTCATAAATACAAACAACAATGAAGAAGGAATTCAGTGCTAAAACTTACCAGTACAAGGTGGATAACAGAGAAGTAATCACATCAATAAATAATGATATGTTTCTGGTGCAAAGTGCCAATACAAAGAACCCATTATCTTGTTTTATCGTTTTAAATAAATGACTGCAAGTGAGTGTAAATTCGGAGAAAATTACATTCCTGTAACATGCCTCATAGCCCTACTGACACAATATGTACATCTAGGACGATACAGTCACCAAAGATACAAAGAATAAACATGAAGAAAGTATATATACCCCTGGGCGTGTAACTTGATTGGTACAATGTGTGGAAAATCATTTGACAGCCATCGTTTTAGATCAGAAAAGATGAAGTGCCTTAGGCTAAGACTGTGGCTTTAGGTGAGAATTTCACAAGAACCTAAAAGAAGAAATTCAGTTACTGTTGTAATCAAGTCCGACTTGTTATTAAAGAAACTAAGCTATTCAAGAACCAAAGAGGGAAAAAAGTAAGTTAGCATCAGCTTCTCTGCCCCTAAGGTATACACACTAAGCCAGCAGGATGATTCTGGAAGAGGTGTCCAGGTGCCGGGAAGTCGTCACTATGAACTAACGCTCATGACTCCTGTTGAGACAAGGTAAACAGGACCTCACCCCTAAGCCCCCCTTCTGCTGTGTCTTCACGTTAGGAAGAGTAGGGCTGATTTTTTTCTTTGTATAAAGTACCCCAAACGGCAAAGAATGGCTTAGTATCCAAATGCTTAGTGCGCAAATTTCACTTAGAAGGGATGAATTTAGATGAAAAAGTGCAAACCATATTTTGGTGAAAATGTCAAAAATTACTGATTGAGCCCAAATTCAACCCTCTCCTACAAGCTGTGTCCTTGGACTGATCTTTCTGTTTCATAGTGTGAATGCACCTGTTCCATCAGGAGTAAAGAACATGCAAGTTGTAACTCCACAATAAAATTAAGAAACGTTTTGTTCTTTATACAAGGTTTTACTTTTACAAAAGTATCCCTTTTAAATAAGATGCATCTGATGTACAAAGTATCAAACGTGTTTTTTTTTTCTCAGCTTGAAAAGAGGCTGGAAATGGGATGCAGGTTAGGTTCAAAGCTTAAACTTTGTAACAACTGGACACAAAGTTCCTCAGAATTGTCAAAAGTCTCTTGTGACACGTCCTACAACCTTTTCTCAATAAACAACAAGATATGAAATAATTACCAAAACATCTCCTAATTCATATAATTTACATGATAGAAGCTTGCTTGACAGCAGCTGGTGTTCCATCGTGAAAAAACACACAAAGGAAAATGGTTGCTGACTACCATGGACAGCTATTGCTGGGTGTGATGGGATGTACAGACGAGGCCGATGCAGACGCGTTTCCGCCAAAATAGGGCCTTGCGTGCAGCGCGCGTGCTCTCCGCTCAGCCTGGCGTTTGGGTCTCCGCCTTCAGTATCTGTTCTGATGCTCATAGTGCCACCGATTAAAATCTATATTAAAGGCTACGATGCTACCAGAGGCCATGCCCGTGATCAGAGTCCTGGAAAAGCAGAGACAGCAGTTAAGAGTGACACAAAGTCACGTATGTGCATGCTGTTTTACATTAGACAACATCAGGACCTCAGGGTTCGCAGGTCTCAATTTTGTGTCCTTCGAGGAAAGATCAAAATGTCTGCTCCCCCGAGAGGCCCAGGGAGGCTCATCCCTGCCTGGGTCGACAGCCCTGCGGGAGGGCAGGAGCCCGCCCCTCCCCAACTGCGTTTCAGGCTGCACTGGGCCCCTGGCCGCTAGCTGCCACTCGGGTGCCTGTCCATCGTCTCCTGTGGATGTCTGTGGGCTCCTCTGGGGAGTCCTGGCTTTTCCTCCTCCTTGCTGACTTTTCTTTTCTTGGTCTCCTTGGGCCACTCCAGCCCACCCACCCTCACTTGCCACATCTCCTTGTACGTGTGTGCAATGACACCCCTATGTGCAGGCTCCTGCCAGGCCCTGGACCACTGCCACCTCCTGACCCCGCTGGCCTCTTGCTGGTTGGGTTGCCCTTGTCTCCTCCTCCTCAACCCATCAGCCATCCAGCCCTGGGACTTCTTTCTCAAGAATGTTCCTTCCCGGCCTCATGGCTACCAACTGAATGAAGGTTACACCTTCTGTCTAGACCAAGTGTCGCTTCACTTTTGATTAGATACGTCATTGGCTAAATATTTTTTGAGTCTATATCCCCAATATTTGCTCATCGGTTTATAACTTAGGGCTGGGCATGGCGGCTCATGCCTGTCATCCCAGCACTTTGGGAGGCCAAGGCGAGAAGATCGCTTGGGTCCAGGAGTTTGAGACCAGCCTGGGCAACATAGTGAGACCTTGTCTGTAAAAAAAAAAAAAAAAAAAAAGCCAGGTGTGGTGGCACACACCTGTGGTCCCAGCAACTTGGGAGGCTGAGGCGGGAGGATCACCTGAGCCCAGGTGGTTGAACTGTGGTGAGCTGTGACTGTGCCACTGCACTCTGGCCTGGGTGGCAGAGTGAGACTCTGGCCATCAAAACCTTACAACATATACATGCACTGCTCATTCTGAGAAACCAAGAGTCATCAAAACTAAGGATGAGATTAAAATAAAAGTCGGAATGTCATCAGCATCTCTCCTCCCTCTGTGTGGTGACCCGATACCACTGAGGACTGAATCCCTACCCAGAGTCCACACCAGCGAGTGGAGGAGCACCTGAGGATGACACCCCCAGCCCTCAGCAAGAGCCTGTCACTTCCTCCTTCCGCTGTCTGTTTCTCCTGCCCTCGTCATATACAAGTGGTCACGAGGTTTGAGCCCTTTGGGGTCAGTGATCCTGTCACATACCCTCAGCACTTCACAGAGAACTCAACTTGTGATCACGGCAGCAACATGAATGCGCGAATGAATTTCAGGAAGAATAGTTCCACTACTGAAGAACGGGAGTTATTTCAAACCCTTCAGAAACACCCATGTATATTCAAGTAATTACGGTGCAGTGAGCCGCTCCCATTTGCTCCCAAGTATGGCCTGCAGCACTTTGAAACACTCTCATAATAACCTTAAACTTTGAAAGCAGTCTGGGCTGCAGACCAAACATTCTTCTCCAGGTGAAGTTAGAGCACCTGTGAAGATGCTTTGTTAACTTTATTATGTGTCTTAATATTAATCATATTGTCAAACCAATATTCTTCTAAGAAATATTAATATAGCTGAAGAAATAAATATGCCATGAGATTACATGCCATAGTAAGATTGTAGGGTTGCAGTTTATTTTTTTGAGACAAGCTCTTACTTTGTAGCCCAGGCTGGAGTGCAGTTGCATGATCACTGCTCACAACCCCAACCTCCTGGGCTCGGGCTATCCTTCCAACTCAGCCTCCTGAGTAGCTGGGACTACAGGTGTGTGCCACCATGCCTGGCTAATATTTTTTGACTTTTGTAGAGACGAGGCCTCATTATGTTGCCTTGTCTGGTCTTGAACACCTGAACTCAAGCAATCCTCCCTCCTCAGCCTTCCAAAGCACTAGGGTTACAGGCGTAAGCCACTGTGCCCAGCCAGTTACAGTTTATTTTAATGGCTTAGAAACTTTTGATTTTGTATTCCTAATATTTTTTTCACCTTCTTAAAAAAAAAAACCCAAAGTAAATTTTAGGAAAGAATGAAATCCATTTGCAAACTAAAGAACAATGGAAAGTCACATTAATTAACTAACATTCACATCAACTCTTTCTAAGAAAGATTTAAAGCGTTTTAGGAAAATGCATAAAATAAAACAAAATAACAAATGAGAAACAGGCAAGTAAGGAAAATGGGGTAAATGTGCTCACAATAAGTGGGCGCTTTGTGTGTGCGGGGGAGAGGCCAGCTGGCGTCCGCACTGTGCTGGCTGAATACAAGGAGGCCTCACGCTGACACCTGGCTCTGCCGACCACGATGCGTTTCCCTCCCATAACGTAAGTGGGAGGCCTGTCTGAGACGAGGCTGGAGGTTCGCATCCCGTGCCCTGGGCCCTTAAAGCAAGTCTGGATGTGCCTGATCTTCAGACCCATTTCTCTTTCCCCCTCACCTTCCTCTACTTCCTTCCTTCCAGAATCCTTTCTGAAAGTACTTACTCCTCCCCCATTTTACCCTGTTCTCTGCTAGTCTCTTTTCATCTGGATGCTGGAGTCTCATCCACAGTGCCAGTCGCCCTTGGCCGACGGAAGGGCCCTGTCAGCGATGGTCTGTGACTATGTCTGCCCCGACCGGCTCACCTCTGGTCGTGGGATAAGTCCATTGCTCTAATGCCAGCATCACATCCGGGGTAAATGTACAGCTGCTTGAAGTCACAGGCCTGCCAGACCTCCACCACGCCGTTGTCCCCTCCCGTCACCAGGTTCTGGCCATCGCTGCTCAGGAGAATGGCCTTCAGAGAATGCAAAGAAGCGATCATGTCTCTCCACTTTTTTTCTGAAACAGCTTACTGTCATGACTGAATAGCAGTCAGAGCAGTTCCCTTATAATTGTAATATAAAACTGCTACAAAAACAAGGCACCACTCTGAGCCATTTGTCTAAGTTTTCTAAAGTCCAATCCATGGAATTTCCACTGTGGAATTCACTGAAGTTCTTACACACACAAAGGATCTTATTAAAACCAATTTAAGTTATATCATTACAGAAGTCCCAAGAGGATGTTACCAACTCAATAAAGGAAGAACTTGAGAATAAGTAACATGATGTTTTGTTAAGTCCTGAATGTGATCCATGTTGAGACCTTAAGCTCAAATGGCAGAAGCATATTTCAAAAGTTTTTCTAATAATGATAAGCCAGCAGCAATTGTAATTCATTTGTGATGAAGGGCAATTGGGCACATGTGATTTTGGTTTAAGGTTCTGAAGATAGGAATCTTTGTCAACAAACTCACTTTCAGTATTGTGAGGGTACAGCACTGAAACAATTGTTTGTTTTGGTTTTTTTGAGTCGAGGTTTCACTCAGCAGCCCAGGCTAGAGTGCAGTGGCACAAACAGGGCTCACCGCAGCATGTCTACAAGTAGCTGGGATGACTGGCGTGTGTGACTACATTTGGCCAATTTTCTCTGGAGATGAGGTCTTGTTATGCTGTTCAGGCTGGTCTGAACTCCTGGGCTCAAGCAATCCTCTCTCCTCAGCCTCCCAAAGTGCTGGAATTATAGGCATGAGTCACATGACTGGCCTGAAACAATTATTTGTAAAAGGAGCTTAAAAAACCTCTTAAGGATCTAACCTCTAATCAAACAACAGCTATCATTTCTGAAGTCTAATTCTCTGAGTTAATTACTTGGGATTAAATGAACTTCGGGTTTGTTAAAAAAATCAGTCTGCATAACCTTATTTGCTTTTAAACCAGAACACATTTATCTGGATGCCACAGAAACTCCATTATGAACCATTTCATGTAAAACAATCAATCTTTAATCTCTTGGCTTCAGTCCTACTTAGCATCAAATTTGCAGATTTACCCGTGTTGAATCATTGATCTCCATCTGAGCCAAAAGTTTCCCATTGATGCTGAAATTGCTGAATCGCCCTCGTTCATAGTATATGATACAGTGGCCTTCACTGGAGACCGAGATCAGGCGTGGGAACAAGCAGTTTTCGGGTCCTTCCAGGGCTCTCAGCAAGTCTCCAGTGATGGTATGGACAAGGCAAGGGCCCTCTGCAGAGTGGGGACACCAATGGCCAGGGTCAGTTGGTAACAGCAAACCCCACACCAGCTCCACCCACCCGAAAACCTCGCTGGGGCATGTGCAAAGAGTGTCGGAGGAAGACAGAGAGGGAAAGAGGTACACGGGCCAGAGCCAAGCACAGATGATGCGTTTAAATACAGCAGATGCAGAGTCAGGGCTACCCAACCCATATACGTAGACTGCACATTTTGTAACCAGATAAATACTTGGTCTTCTCCTTCATCATACAGTATTTTTATTTATTTATTTATTTTTGAGTTGGAGTCTCACTATGTCACCCAGGCTGGAGTGCAGTGGCATGCTCATGGTCACCCCAACCTTGACTTCCTGGGCTCAGATGGTCCTTCTGCCTCAGCTTTCCAAGTAGCTGGGACTCTAGGCGTGTACCACCACACCTGACTGATTTTTAAGTTTACTGTAGAGATGAGGTCTCCCAAGTTTCCCAGGCTGGTCTTGAACCCCTGGGCTCAGACAATCCTCTCGCCTCTGCCTCCCAAAGTGCTGGGATTACAGGTATGAGCCACCATGCCTGGCCTACAGTGTTTTAAATAAAAGAATCTAGCAACAGATTATGTGAGAATAAAATACTCTTATGTCCCAGAACTTCTCTTTTAATGTGTTTTTAGAAAATTTTCTCAAAAGTTCAAAAGAATTACCAGAACAATTAAGTTTCTCTAGCGGCATTAACATGTAACCACTGTACCACATAAATGCATGACTCTCAAATATATTTTACCTTTTTCTGTAGTCTATACATAAAATGTAAAAACAAAATTAAGTAACTCAGAGTATAGAAACATGTTTTATCTTTTAAGTAAATGAATAGTGAGGCAAAAATACAAAAGTAGTATGAAGAGTGACTTATACACCCGTTTTTTTCTTTCTTTCTTTCTTTCCTTCTTTTTTCTTGCCCTTATAGAAATGGTGTTGATAAGACTAAAAAAACTCATAGTAATAATTGGTTAATATAGTTTGGTATTATATATCCACTCATATGCCTGAAAAAGACTCCCACAAAAACCGTAGGTGAGTTAAATTTTAATTTTTCAATCAATAGATTTGAATGGACACATATTTTGCAAGACAAGTGAAATTACATATCTAAATTTTTTTCCCAATTACTGAAATAATAGATGTGTACTATAGACAATGAAGGAAAAACCAGCAATTGCCTCTAACATAGTCCAGTACCTAGAGAAAAGTAATGCTTCTTCTCTGTGCCTACCACGAGTCACTTCTTTTCTTTTTGTAAAAACTTCACAGGATAGAATAATATTACACATATTGTTACTATTTTAAAAAATTAAAAGACATTTATTGAAAATATCCTCAGTGTCCATTTCTGGGTTATTTACTCTTAATATGAAGATGAAAAAAAATCATGGTCCCTGCCTTCAGATTACATCCATTCTCCATGAAGTAAATGGATAGTGAGTAATTCTGGTTATTCTCCAGAATAACCAAATCTGACTATCTCATCACCTTGATGAAGAAGTCTCACTGGTTTCCCACCATACTCATAATACGATGGAAAGAGCAAATCCCTGTGCCCGGGCCCCTGCCATGCCTCCCGCCTCTCCCTCCTTGAGGCTGTTGGGTGCCAGCCACACCTCACACCTCGGACCAAGGTCTTCTTTCTGCTTCTCCGTTCTGTCCCAGAGCTCCCCATGGAGTACGAGCCGGAATCAGAATCTATGTTTCCAGAATCTTCCTGAAATGACGCTTCTTCCACAAAAACTCTGAAGAACCAAGGAATCTTGCTTCCTTTCTGCCAACCCCTACCCAGGCCCTAGCCTTGCAAAGAAAGGGACTTGAGCAGGAGGGGCTCCCGGCCTTGTCTGATGAGTCTCTGGATGCCTCTTGTCCTCGCTGCATCAGGGGTATATTCCATAAATGGCTGCATCAATATGGATATACTGCACTTTATCAGCATTCTGATTAGAATGCTGCTGACCACAAAACACTACACAAAACTTTTATACATATTTTATATTAGTATTAATAAACATTATTAATAAAACTAAACCTCTGCAGAGAACCCAGGGATTATGTTTGTCTACAGAGAGCCTCCTAGAAGGAATAAATTGTAAAGCATGGTTAGTGTGAGAAAAAGGAACATTTTCTAAGGATTCAAAATGAAAGAACTGACTTCTGACCTTTAGCACCACTGATAACGAGTCCGAGTTCTGCACAGACAGAAACACAGACAACTTCATGGTCGTGGCCTGTAAGGACAGCTCTTGGGGCAGGGTAGTCACCTGCAAGAAAACAGCAGCAGCGCGTCACTACAGACACAGAAGCCAAGTGCCGAAGCGCAAAATCCAGTATTGAAAACAAGGATCGATGCTTGTTAAGGGCATTGTCATCAAGCTGTGTGACCACGTGCCACCACTAACCTCTCTGCTCTCCTCACCCGTGAAATGGGCGTAGCTAGTGACCTACTCCACAGGCTGTCTGGATGACAGGACAAGCAGTACACGACTTGTTCAGTAACACATGTTCAAGGACACAACAGGAATGTACTGTACATTACAAAATAGCTGGAAGAGAAGCTCTGGAATGTATCCAACCCAAAGAAATGGTAACTGTTTGAGGCGATGAATATCCCAATTACCTGGATTTTTGTCATTACACATGGTATCGTTATAAGAAAATATCACACGTTCCCATCAATATACACAACGATCATGTGTCCACAACAATTAAAAGTTTAAAAAGCATTAAGAGTTTATGTACAATATTATCCTTACTTTTTCTAAATGATTATTTTATCTTGGAGAGACTGGCACATTGAAAAACTCGGAAATTATACATTTTTTTTATATTCAATATTTTTATTATAATATTGTGGGGTACAGTTAAGCGTTAGGTATACAAATATGCTTCGTTCAGGTACCCTTGTTGATAAGAGGTGTCTCCCCACAGAAATTATACATTTAATAAAGTATATAAAATAAAGAATTTTTGAGACCCCCTCCAGTATAAGCTATAGAATGAATAAAAAGCAATCTGATCTTATTGCAGGGAATTGAGAAAAAAATGTTACAAGTATTCCTCACGTATGTTATATATTTTATATTAAGAAATACATTTCTCAAAGGCTTGTGTCTGATTTAGAGGTTTAAAATGTTTTATTTTTCATTACGATTTCCCCAGATCATTTGCATAACTAGGAGAGGATATTGTGTCAGGCTCCTGAGAATGTTGTCTCCCTCTTTAAGTGAGAGAAAAGGAAAGAAAATGCTATTCCAGGCTTTTTGAGTGGGGAAGCCTGCAGGCAGGGGAAAGCCTATTTCCTAGATTTCATTTCTTTGCCAGGGACAGATGTCACACACCCCAATAATCACTCAAAATCCTGGGAACATTCTGTCACTGTCACATCACAATTGATGGATGTGTCCCAGGGTTAAAGGGCCCAGGGCAGAGGGAGGTGCAGGTGAGGCCGCCCCTCTGGAGCCACGGAGACTGCCCCCAGCCCTACCCACCCCTCCACCGAGGAGCTCTGTGTGCAGGAATGATCAGGGATGATAAAGAACAAATACGCCCAATTTTGAGATTCCCTGCAGGCAGGCATTTGGAAACCCCAAATACAAAAGGCTTAAAATAAACAGATTTTCTCGCATTTACCAACAGTCATTTCAATATTCCCAAAACAGATGATGAAAAAAATATGGACGTATTAGATGCTGCTACTCACACAGACTGACATGGGCGCTTTCTCAGTGAGATGGCCGTGGCTTTTAGAGAAATGGTTTAAGTAAAGATTGCTCACGGTTCTTCTTTTAAGTCTTATCTGTGGGACTTCTGATGTCCTTCTGAATTAGAGCCGAGCAAAGCCAGTGGCGTTTATAAGACCTGTGTTCCTCTGCCATTCTGTGGGAGTCAGAGGACAGACCTCCTGACACACGACATTCAGATTTTGTCTCTGGCCTTTTTGAAGTCAGTGCCGAATCATGGATGGTATTTGCATGCACATTTATACTTACATATGATGGATGTTTAAAATTCAAACGCCGGTCAGGCGCGGTGGCTCAGCCTGTCGTCCCAGCACTTTGGGAGGCTGAGGCAAGAGGATTGCTTGAGCCTGGGGGTTCGAGACCAGGCTGGGCAACTTGGTGAGACCTTGTCTCTACAATAAATCACAAAAACTACCCAGGTATGGTGGCATGCATCTGTAGTCCCAGCTACTTGGAAGGCTGAGGCAAAAGGATTGCCTGAGCCCAGTGGGTCGAGGTTGCGGTGGCCGTGAGCGTGCCACTGCACTCCAGCCTGGGCGACAGAGTGAGACTCCAACTCAAAATAAATAAATAAAATTCAAAAGCCCACAATAAAAGTTTCAGCCAAAGGGTACAGTAGTTTCATTTCTACCGTGACCTCAAGATTCAAAGACATGATATGAGAAATTTGCTGGGACAGCTGAGAAGAACAGTGCCACTGCCAAGGCCCTTATCAAGACAGAGTCTTTCGGCCCAGGTGGGGCTGCTGACAAGGTCTGGCCCAAGGACCAACTATGGCTGGGCCCACGTGTCCCACGGTCACGGGTGATGCGAGTAAGAACACTCAATGGTTTGGAAGAGCTCACAATGGCCTGTGATGTGGTTTCATTTTCTTATACACTCAGGCTATTCAGAGAAGCACAGAAGACAGATATGATGATCCTATTTATCCACTCACTCTATGTTCTTTTCTTTCCTCTTTAGGGACAACATTGGCTCCATTTTCCTGTGAGCATGGCCGCTGCAGGATAGTCTCTTCACTGAAGATCCGTACACAGATCTCGGTCACGGTGCACTGGTGTCCTACCATCACCTTCTACATGCAGCCAACAGAATCATCCCCAGCAAGCTGGGCTCTGCGCAAAGCCCAGACATCCGGGTCTGGGATCGCGAGCCCTCCGATCAGGAGGCGTATCAGTCACGCTAGCTGTTGACACTGCTTCCCACCAGGCCAAAGACCCTTCTCGAAGCCCCGGTCTCACAAGGGAAAGGAAAAGCAGAGATGAGTGGAGAGCAGCTCTCTTCCCAGTCATGAACCCAACAGAGTCTCCTGATGTTAGGCTGAGGGGATGGGACGGCTGAGTGGTCTCTTGGGCAGCCCGGTGAGAAGAATGCTCCATCACATACATTCCCATTTGTCCTCAGAAAGCCCTGAGAACTAGGAATTACTCCCACATGGAACTATGTTTCCTCTGATCTGAATAAAAAGATGGCTTGACATGTACTAAACCCTGAAGAAGAGTCTTTGCAGTGAGACAAACTCGTCTAATAAATAAAAATATACTTAAAAAATACCGCTGGGCTACCCGTTGTCCATGCATTCATGTCTCACAATACCATTGGTCAGTGGCAACAACGGAGCTGGGCACTGGGATAGTCCTTGTAAAAGAAGGCAGGGTACAAACAAAGACAGGGATGTGGTGTGGCAGATGTCTCGTGACAGGCTGTGGCTGGCAGGAGGGTCAGTGTCCAGAGCCGAGGCGGACACAGTAGGAGCTCGAGAAGGTGTGTGTGCACAGCTGGAGTCCCCGTTCAACCGGCTTCCCTTTCACGGTCTGCACACTGCTTGTGCAGGAGCTAAAGGCCTTGTTTTGAAAAGGTGGAACAGAAACACAAAATACCAAAGTCGTATGTGGATTACTCAGTGAATATCTGTAGATGTGATGTGAGATGATGAACAAAAGTGAATTCTCTTTCAAAGTTCCATATTGCTATGATTTTAAACATTTCTTATGTATGTATGTCAAGTTTTCTATATCTGGTATAAATGTTAAGACTACATACTTCAAACGCCGACTAGCTTTTGAGCTGAGGTCCCAATGTATTTTAAGTGTCTGTGGAAGAAACAACGCTAACTTGCCCCTCTTGTGACTATCTTGTTGGAAGCTATGGCATGTAATGAGAAATGTCAAGTCCCAAGATCAATGAAATTTCGGACTCTAGGGACTCAACAGAATAGCATTGATCCTTTTAAAGAACACCAGGCAGAGATGGGTTGTAATATATTGCAAAGAGAGGCTCAAGAGGATACGCGGCCAAGTCCAAGACACCTACCTGACAAAAAATTCAATCAGCCTTGCGCTCAGATTGCCTGCGCTGCGCTGCTTTCTTTCATGCAGTAGGTTGCTTCCAATTAAAGTGCGCAAATTAATTTTTATCACTTCCAAATTAGTTTCAGAATTTGTGTAAAAGTCTGTTTCAGCTGAAAGCATCTGTCCCTCACATCTCTGCAATTCTGTTATCTAGTTAGGGACCTATTTAAAGTCTCCAAGATAATTTCTATGTTCAAAGCCACAAGTTTGGAAGAATAACAATGAGTATTACTGTTATAAAATATATTAGTAAAAACTACAGTTCAACTGTAATCTATGCTAGGTAGCAATTGCTTGCTTCTTTTATGGTCTGAAACATTCTTTGTAATATTCTGTTTACAAATTTTTACTATCTTTCTGGCAAATTCAGTAAAATGATGAAATAAGTAGAAAAGACTATTATTTCTGACATGTCTAAATTAGTCACAATGTATTTGACACAAAGAAACCACAGACTCTTTGTATACTTACTAAAACAATCCATAACCATCATTTATTTTTTTCTTTGAGGAATTAATAGAGCTATCCATTATTATATAATAATGACAAGGCAACAGAAACAAATACATGCAAGTCACTTGAATTTATCTTGAGACGATTTCAGTGATGTGCACATGAAGTTAAATGATAAACCTATCCCTCTATGATGCTGTGATGAACAAGTGTGACTTGGCCTCTCTGACATACAAAGCAGTTCAATGTCCATCCCATGACCAAGCCCTGAATTATAACAGCTACTCGGATATTATCTTTCATGCGAGGACTTCCCCCTGCAAGTCTAGGTTAATATATACAGCCTCCAAAACCATTGTGGCACACACTTTAATACGAATTTAGACACAACTAGCTTTTTGGTCTTGAGTAGTAATGTATTATGAGAGAGAAAACACATAGAGCCTGATTCCCTGACCTGTGAGTTGGTAGCTAGAGTAGATTAAACTGCAGCAGAAAAAAAAATCTTTCTCTTTCATATTATGAATTTTCCGATGGCAACAAGTATGTCTGTGACAACACCACCGTGGGATCACTGATACGACAGTCAATTCAGGGCATGCTGTGTCTGCCTTTAAACAAAGTGAACTGACCAATATATATGGTTGCTGTAGTCAGGCATTTATATGCTACTAGACTGGCTCTTTTGATATACAAGTGAGTCATAAAATCAGTCAAGTCAATCAAACCCTAAATCTGACTTATTTATTTATTTGTGTGCAACTGTGACTATCCCTATGGCAAAAAGCTGAAACCAGTTTTCTACATAATCATCAATTTGTATCCAAGATGTAAGGCAAAGCAATTTATGGATGCTCCAAGTACTTATGGTAAAAACAAACAAACAGACAAAAAACAAAAACAAAAAACCGTTATCCGACAGCAATTCATGATTCATGAGATAAATACTCCGTAGCTTCAGTACATCCCTAGAGGAAAAGTAGCTTTGTTATCAGTACACAGATGGATCCCTATAAACTCCAGAAGGTCAGCGCTTTCCATCCCCAGCATTTCCAATCACTGAGGTACCAGGCACACAGTAGGCACTCAGCACATGTTTGCTGTTGATTAATACTTTAGGTGTTTAGCCTGTTTATTCTGGAAGAGCATTTTCCCTTATACTGAGGACAGTGGAAGCTATATTACATATGTTCAAATAAATAGCCAATAAAGTCTTGACAGTGTGAATTTTATGGAAGCGATTTAAGTTCATGATGATGAGGACAGCTTTTTACCCAAAATTAAATTCCTATAGATGGAGGTGATGCTGAACACCTCCATATTGATAATCTTCTGTCATAGTTTCTTAAGGATAATCTTGTCCTTATTTAAAATGCAAACAAGACATTGCATTTTAACAAATAAAATATACACTATTTTGTCCTTAAGAATTAATATAAAGCATTTTGTATTTACATAGCTCTTGTTTTAAGGAACTTCAATTTAAATAATATTATCTGTAACTCTTCCTGTTAACCGATGGACCAAAGCTATAATTGACAGTTAACTATATTTGCTGGAAAAGATTACCAGAAAATAACATAGCTAACAGATAATGATTACAATTTAACATTTTTCTTTGAAATTCTTTACCTCATCACAGTACATTATATAAAACATCTTATCTCTGCTACCAGATGGCAGCTTTTAAGAAACAGACCCATTTTTGGAAATAACACTTGCACCATTTCTGAACTACATTTTGAAGAGGGTAATTAATTTGATTTAAAGCTCTATTCTGTTTCTTTAAAAATTTTTTCTATCTCATAACTTCTAATTTTTTATCAATATATATAGACCTGCTGCCTAATTAAACTTTTAAAAGAAATGCTACCCTATTATGGAAATAAAGAAAACTATGAAATGTGTGAAAATACATCTAAATAAAATATATGTGATCATGTACCATGTTTGAGAATAGCAAAGCCATCACTGGCAAGTCAAATGTCTTATATACACATTTGTGTATATAGATACATTGGAATTCTGCTATAAATGAATTTTTTTAAGAACACTTTTATTTTATTTTATTTTTTTAGTATGGACTTGTGGATATTTATTTTGTATTTTGGGTTATAACCTGATACTATGCTATTTATTTTGTTTGCTCAAATTATTTCATCTTTGGTATTGGGAGTTCTTTCTGTTGGCTCCTGTGTACCTTTGATACATCCTCATCATTTTTTTTTGTTAGCATTTCCTTACCTTATGGCACTCCAAGATGAAGAACATCATTTTAGATAGAGTAAATAAGTAGATGAATTTATTAGTATTTGGAATATGATGTCCATTAATAATATAGAAGTGGCAGCCAATTTCTTGAACTGGCAGGAAGTCAAGCAATGCTGAAGATATCTTCCCTCAAATCGACATCACATCTGGTTCACAATTTCGAGCAGAAACTTCTGTGTCTAACATATACTCTATCTCAAGTTCAGTATCTAGCCAAGAGATGTCCATTACTTCACAACACACTTTAGTTCCCTCATCCACTGTTCTTCAACTCTAGCCATGGGCAACAAGAAAAAAACTTCACCTAACATTTAGTTCAGCCTTCCCCTATCCTCTTAAGTATAGAGAGACAGGTATTTCTACATCCTCTCCTGTAGTACGATGGGACCTTGTGTTCCTACCATCAAAAGCCCTTTCCTATTTTGGCAGTATCCTGGCTAAAACGCAGAAGAGTTGGGGGGAGGAAATGGGACCTGATGGGTCAGTTTCCATCCCCAGCTGTCTCAGAGGCTGGCACTGACCAGGGAGGTAGCCTCCAGCCAGGCAGTGTACCATGGCATCTTGTAGATTTCCTATCTATTCTTACAATATTTTAGTTGCAGACGCACAGGTTTCCTGGGAAATTCTTATCTCTGCTGTGTCGTAAGTATTCCTCAAACTCGTGGTTCAGTTTATTCTGGAGCACTGCTTAAGCTGTGACTGATGTTTGAATTACAATTTGAATAACCCTTGTTTACATACTTGCCATTATCAACACTTTGTAGAAACCATTCTATTTTTCACAGGGAAGACATGCATTTGAACTCCTGAAGGCTGGGTAATCAAAAGGCAATCCTTATCCAGTTCTTCAGTCACTTAGCAACATTTATTGAAAACCTGTCATGTGTGTCACTATTCCAGAGACTTAAGAAGGATCTACTTCAGTGTTTCGTCAGGGCAACAGTCCAAGGACTCATTGCTCTTACAGAACAGAAGGTTCCATGGAAGAAGTTTGAGAGGCTGTGGGTTAAACGAGTGGCAACAGATGTATTTGGGTAAGATTTTCAGAGCTCATGTGGAGAGCTGCAGTTACACACTGTTTTCCAAAATAATTTCACTATGGAGTCCCCCTATTTTTTTTTTTCCTACAGGACATCTTTGGATCACTGTGGAATAAAAAAACACTTGAGGAATCAACCTAAACAGGGAAACTGTCATATTTAGTTTTTGCATCCCCAATGCCTATTCTGAAATGGCTATTCAATCATCGTTTGTTAAGTGAATTAATGGAGAAATTTACTATGCTACATGGTAGAAAGCAGTAAATGCCCAGACTGAGGCACAAATGAAATCATATGGAAATTCGGAGAAGAAGAGGATTATGTTCAGCTGAAAGAAATCAGACAAAGTTTAATGAACTAGGAGACACTGATGGAAATTTCTGAAGGATGGGGACATTTGGAGACTGGGAGGCCGCTGAGCGGAGGGTAAATGTGAAGCAATCTGGGAGTACCTCCAGGCTGAAGTGAGAATATTGATCATTTTTATACTTTGAACACAGTTACATTCCTGTAAAGATTTTGCCACTTAAGCTTTCATATTTTTAAATCTTTACATCCCAGGAAAAACTGGTAGGAAAATAAAAAAGGCCAAACATATTTTTAGAAGCTTATGATCTGACAGGACAATTTTGGGGAAGCACTTACTGCTGTTAGGGTTGTCTCCGATGATGTGGTGCCGCCCGCTCCAATACCAGAGCAGCAGGGTGGCGTCTCGAGACCCAGACACGATGTAGCAGTCCCCGCCAATGTACGACTCGGACCTGGCCAAGCACGTGACCACATCCCAGTGGCCAAATACAATCTGAGTAAGTTTCCCTGCAACACAGAAATGACAGGCTCATTTCATTTAATCTTTTTCTTGAAACGGTAATAAGTGTAACTTCATTTAGCCAGATTTTAAAACATGTTACCATATTTTTATTTTATTTTGCCAGATTTGTGAAAAGTGACTCTGTAGACCCACGCATTTATTACGTAATCAAAATCTACCTACAGGTTTCTTTCTTGCATTGTTTCTGAAAACTGACACCAGAATGGCACCTGGGATTTTTAAGGAAAGAACTTTATAAAATAGCATAATTATGACTTTTCTTCAGGGTTTGGTCCAGACTAAACGGAGGTTTAAGGACTTTCACTGGATATACATATGGGGAAGGGGACATAGCCCCATTTGTTCTATGAACTCAAGGATCATGCTAAAGTTCAGAATGGATGAAGTTATAATTATTTTGCTTACAATGAGAGCGTTTAATTTAAATCTTGACAATTCAAGTTGGCAAATGATAAAAATGCCTATACTGTTAAGTATGGCTTCCTATTCAGCTTTGGTTGTAACAAAAACCACTTTGAATAAGATATTTCACAGTTATGATTACCTGTTTCTGTTGAATAAACTCTGAAGCTCTTATCCCAGAATCCACAGATGAGAATATAACGATTATCTGCTGTGACCACAAAACAATGCGCGTTGATTTGTATACTCTGGTCAACAAGGTCTGTGATCTGCCGTTTGTTCACACCAGAATTATTGGCTAAAAATAAACACAGAAAAAGCATTTAAAGAAAGATTCCGTAGTTTAACAAGTACTTATAAAAGAAAAATACTTTCATGCTTTATTTATCTAGAGATGTTTTTAATGCTACAAGATTATTAAGATTTTTCCCTATAAATTTCCTTAGTAGCAGTGATTATTTATGAACTGTATTACGTATTTAAAAATTATGCCAGAAATTTAAGTTCTCCTTCTACCAATAAATAAAACAATATGAAGAATCCAAGATAATACATGTAAAACATAATACACATATTTAAATGCATTTAATCCTATGGTCGTTTACTATGAACAAGTTAATTAGTTCGTAAGACCCAAATAAGAAATAAATATTATATGAAGTATGTTATATAAGGAAAAACATCTTAGCATTTGCCTTGGCCTGCCCTTTTCTGGCAATATCTGCAAATCCTGTGAAGAGAGGAGGGCAGAGACTGAAGCAAGGTATGCCGCCGTGTGGGAAGCCCACAGGGAGCTTTAGGTCAGCAGCTTTAAAGACCTGGATTGTCAACAAACAGAAGGCCTTTCCAGAATGGGCTGGCAGGGGAGGAGAAGAACACAAAAGAGGGGAGAGGGGCCGGGGAGGAGACAGACAGGCCAGGAATCAGTGCACAGCGCTGGGACTGCATCTGAATAAAGGCAGGAACTCAGAGACACCCTCTGATTTCCCCAGTGCCTGTCTGCATGCCAGCCTGTCCCTTACTCCATGTGTCCTTTCAGGACAAATCCCTGGGCTGAATTCTTAAACAGAAAATGCAGATGCAGAGGTTACCACTACCACTCTAACACCCATTAAATCTAAGCACTGCTATTTGTAGGTATCTACTGACGCTATCAAAATAATGATTAGGAAATGTAAGCAGTAACAAAAAATTAAACCAAAAAAAAAAAAAAAAAGAAAAAGACAGTAAGGAAAAAGAAAAACCTAAGGTACTGGGTCACTTGAAAACTGTGTAACTGGGTCCTTGATTAACGGGAATAGAGCTGTTAATTTTTCCATGCTTACACACTAGCTGTATATTTCATTGTCAATGTCTGTTAGGCAGAGGAATAACTAAGCTAGACTCTAATAATATTCCTAGTCCTAAACCTTATGTCCTCCCAAAGACATATAAATGCTATTTCGTGCAGGCGTATAAGTAACTAACCAAAGTGGCTGTATCTTACTTCTGGGTTCAAAGATGAAGGACAAATTAATCTTAGAACAGATATCTAGCCTAATAATTTTTCACAGCTTTTTCATTTTATTCTCTAATTTAATGAGCTAGGTAGAACAAACATTATTATAAACCATCTCACAGAAAGGAAACTGAAAGGCCTAGAAAGATTAAGAAGCTGGCTCTGAATCATATAGCTAACAAGTGTGAACAGTATTATTTAAAAATACATATTTTGAATATTTCCTGCAAAGAATTACAGCTCATAAGTTTGTAATTCAAGTGAAATCTTGACTTTAAACTTGTATAGCCCGAATGAATAGAGACCTCTAGGAAAGGTGAACTTCAGTATTGGTTACCTTTAATCATCTCTTTGAATTCTTGTATTTTAACTAATGAAAGTTGTTAAAGAAAATTTTAGGCTGAAGGGGAAGGCAGATTGGAATTATCTGCCTTACTTATAATCAGCTTAAATGATCCCTAAAATATCAAGAACATGCCACGAATAATTGCTTTAATACCAAAAAGTTTTTAGATGACATGTTACGATTGGCACAGCTCCTTGATGGCTACTTGATACTATCTGCACATTAATTTTGTGGCAGAAAAATGTTATTAAATTATCTTTTGTGAAAAATACTAATATAAGAATCTGTGAACAGTCAGTATCCATGAATGCTAATTCTTGTTTGCTAGCATACCAATTAATGGATCCATTTCAATGGGAAGATGATGGGCTTGATCCAAGGAGTATCCTGGAGCTCCCCTGAGGCCTAAAATAAAAAAAAAAAAGATCAGAGGTTTTAAAAAAAGAGAAAAACTACCATAAAAAATTTTTAAAAAGAGAAAAACCACCATAAAATCTCAGAAAGGAGGACTCTAGTGAGCAGTGTTTTATGATGATTGTACAAAATGTGTATTTGCTTAAAAATGATTTGGTAAATTATTTTATGTGTCTCTGTAGGCAAATCCCAAAGGGGCTGCAGGATTCCACTTAAGAATGTAGAAAGCCGGAGAGAGTCTTGTTTCCATCCTAAGAATAAGAAAAGGCTGGATAAATGGAAAGATCATAACATTTCCTGAAAGCTAAGGTCACTGAGCAACCACTGAGCCTGAAAAGAAAGAAAAGGCTGTGCCCACAAGCAGGGATGGGAATGAGCCGGGGCTCACGTGGGGTGGGGCCGAGGAGTGTGTGTGTGTGTGTGTGTGTGTGTGTTTCCCATCCAAGGAGACCCTCTTTCAACAGATGACAAGTAAATTAAAGGTTTAAATTGGGCCACACCTAAAATCTTAATCTCACTAAAAGCTACTTTCAGAGGATTAAGGTTTACGGCTTGATCAAGTTCATTAGTCATAATTTTTCACACGTGATTATATAACATATATATATATATATATATATATATATAATACTTTTGAACAATTTTAAAGAAAAATTCTGTCTTTTACAGCTTTTTTTTCTCAATGCGAAACACTTCTAGGGGCTAAGCCTCCTTTGAATATAACAATGTCATAATGTTCCCTTTAGATGTTGGCTGCATTTTCCTGATGAATGGAAGTAGTGCGACCTCCTTTTGACAGTATCACCAAAAACCATAAAATAGGTACATTGAGACACTCCTAGGAGACAAAACTATGGTATAAATCACTGTATTTTTCAGAGCAATGTAGAGATCAGCAGATGAGAAAGATTCAGGTTAATGCAGCATGGCTCATCTATCCATTCTGCAGACAGTGGGATTCCTGGGGCTTCCAGGAAGATCTTGAGTGGTGAACTAAGCCAATTAAATCATTCTGTCCCATCCACTTCCGCCCTGATTGAGTACGTATCAATAGGTCTAAATTTTTGTGACAGCATTATATCACTTCAAGATGTACTGGCTGGAACTTTCAGGAATGAGTCTGGAGATAACACGCATGAAATCACTGAACAATTTAGATTCTGTCTTTCCACAAAGACTCTAAGCTCCACAAGATAGAGATCATGTTTGTGTTGTTTACTGCTGTCATCCCAGGACTTAGGACCATTCGACCCCTATTAGCCATGCAAATATTTGCTAAATAAATTCCTGATGTGGAAGAAAGAGGATCTAAAGCCATCATCCAGACAATTTGGATTCAAACTCACTTTTGTTTACCATGGGATACAGGTGGGTTGGTGGGGTCAGTGGCAGGATAGGGTGGGAGGACATCACTTATTTGTACAACTGCTTCCATCTGTCAAATATCTGAGTAACTTAACTGTGAGCCAAGCATCCTGGGGGGCATAACAAGCAGCAGAGGTGAGCAGACAGGTAAGAGCCATCTGGTTAGGTTCGACAATCGCTGACTGACTCTACTCTTTTTTGTAGATAACGTGGCCTAGGAGCTAACCCCATCATGCTTGTTGACCTTAACTCAATGGCAGCTTTTAAGAAAGCTTGAGTAAGCGACTTGCTTGGGTCCACATACCTACTGTGTTGTGCCACCTATTCACAGCAAAGAGCCGGCTGCAGGTCACCGTCACCACTGCGGGGATGGTGAGGTGGGGCAGCGTGTTGGCCGCCACATGGGTCACCGGAGAATTCGAGGGGAACTTCAGCACCATGATCACATCCTGCTGCATCTGATCTTTAAACATGAGTGGACTCTGTGGAAGGAAACACTGTTGAATAGAAAGGGAGGAGAGCAGGGGGAAACAAAAGGAAAGACAGCGTTAGTGAGAGGTCTGGCCTGGGGAGAACGGGGTAGACAGGCAAGGCGAGCATGAGCCACACAAGGAGGACAAGCGGCCTTTTCCATACTGCCCCAAATAACACAGCTTTGACTTAAGGATGGCGCAGACAGCACAGTGCCAGGACTCTGTGCAGTCCATGACGCAGGGGCAACAGAGTCATGAACGACCAGCCTCAATCCAAACATCGCCAGAATGCAATGTGAAAAATTAGCTCATAGACACATACCCACATGATGTGATACAATTATTCAATGCGGGTACAAAAATCCGCTTGGTGGGGAAATTAGGCAAATCAGTGAGTGCCACTGTTTGCATGAAATACAAAGGGAACTGACTAGTGCTTTTATTTCTACTGGATTGATCTGAGTCACAACTACAGTCTAAATAATTAAAATGTAACACCGTCCCCAAGGCAGCCTGAGTGCCCCCTCCAGTCCTCCTCTGGCACTGTTTATGGCTGATGTCTCCGTTCTCCTTCTAGCGTGTGAGCTTACCAGGGGCCAACACGTTTTCTTTTTTCAACCTTTATTCCCCAAGCATCTAGCATATGACTTGCTAGAAAATAGATACTATAGGACCCACAAAACATGATAAATACTACCACATTAAAAAGAAAATAGGAATTCTGGAAACAACCATCTCGCTTTCATACATGTTTTGTGATTGTTTGCTGTATATATGAATTCTCTGCTACATGAACTTAGAAAGCTTAGACTTGCTTTATAAACAGTTCCATGCCAATTTAGTCTCTAACAATTTTCCCTAGGAAAGTAATGAATTCTGACTGGGCATTTCTCCAGGATAAATATTTTTATTATTATTATTAAACAGAGAAAACTAACACGGGAATAAAACTCTTCTGCCAAACCATTTCATAAAATAAAGTGTTAGAGATATTTTCCCGGGCAGTTTATTAAAAAGGCTTCATCTCAAGGCTTGAGGCGCCAAGGCCACATTTCTGTGTCTCCCCGTGGCTGAGGGTTTACATGGGAATGGCTTGAGCTGGGTGCAGACCTTTCTGCTATGTCATGTAGAAGGACCAACCGCAGTCAAAAGAGTTCGCTAGTGACTAACAAGGGGCTGAAATGGTTTGGCCCAAGAAGCTGTAGAAAGAAGAAAAGGCTTAAAAAGAAACACATCTACTTATTCGCTTCCCAGGAGTTTGACTATGGATTCCTTGCAGGTATAGAGGATATATGTGTCACTGTACCTCCAGTGCTTGGGATCGGATGTGACACACAAAAGGGACTCAATAAAAATTTGTTATATAACTGATAGAACAAATGAAAGGTGTGAACACAACTTCCATCATGAAATAACAGCTTATAAATTTGTTTACAGATATATTATGGGCCATATTCCAGAGATCATTACTCCAAAATTAGAGTACTCATTGCCTTGCTAACGGCTTAGAAAATTTATCGAACTGTAATTCATTTTGTAAATATGTTTTTCCCTTCAATCATTTTTTACTTCAGTAAAAAAATTAGTAAAAATAATAGCTTTAAAAATAAGTCTAAGGAAGTTACTCAGAAAATTCTTCAAATTCAGTGAAAAGGATCATGTTTATTACTTGCTAACAAACTAAAAAGAGACTTTTAAAATTCAGATTAAAATGAAGAGAATGTGACTTTTTCCCTTGTAAAGTGGAAATAACAGTTTTAATACAAACGGATAATGATGATGACATCAGCTAACATTTATTAAGAATTACTGTATGATAGGTGCTGATCTAAGTGCTATATGGTATCGTGCATCATACTCTCCGTGGTAGGTACTATTTTTACCCCTATTTTTACAGATGCTGAAACAAAAACACAGAGAGTTTAAATACCTGGCCCAGGTCTTTTACTGGTTAGCGGAGAGGTGGTGTTTGGCCCATGTCTGGTTCTGGGGCCCTTATTCCTAGCCACTCTGTTCAGTAGCCTCTCTGCAGTGGCCATAAATTACTCTGATATTTCTTTTCTTAAAATTAACTACTGCCAGGCTCGGTGGCTCAGCCTGTAATCCCGCGCTTTGGGAGGCTGAAGTGAGTGAATTGCCTGAGCTCGCGGGTTCGAGAACCGCCTGGGCACTTGGTGAGACCTCATCTCTACAATAAATCAAAAAATTAGCCGGGTGTGGTAGCGCATGCCTGTAGTTCCAGCTACCTGGAAGACTGAGGCGGAAGGATCGCCAGAGCCCAGCAGGTCGAGGCTGTGGTAGCCAGGAGTGGCCACTGTACTCCAGGCTGGGTGACAGAGTGAGACTCCAACTCAAAAAAAACAAAAAATAAAAAACAAAAAACTAACTACTCCCCCTCCCCACCTTGCCTTCCAATTTGGCATTGTGTTTACAATTGATTTTTTACTGCAATTTAAAAACTGAATCTAATTTTGGTGTCAGTGTGCGTCTCTGTGCCTGTAAGTGTGTGAATGAATTTACACAGTGGCATACGGAGAAGATGGCTATCTTTGTGAATCCAGAAATGGGCAAGCTTAAGCAGGACTTAAAAGTGAGAATTACATTTCCTTCTCTGCAGCTCCCGGGGGTATCAATATGTACTTAGGCTGAAGAGTTAACCAATAAATTGAGAAGCCTTTTAAAATATGCTGCTAAAGTCATGAGTTTACTTGCTCTATACCAGGGACAGAGGAAAGAAAAAAAAAAAAAGGCTCGACATGCTGAGCCATCTTACCAGGTGCATGGCAGAGCTCCGAGGCGGGTGTGGCTCGATAAGCAACTGAGATGGCGTCTGTCCAAAGTTCTGAATCTGTGCCTCCAGGGCCTGCAGGGGAGGAGGGGGACTGTCATAATCAATATGCACCAAAGAGGGAGGCCGACACACTCTTTGACAATGCAAGTGTATCCCAAGTCAGCCATGAAAAAAGTCCAGAAAATTCACTGGGTGCTCTTTTCTCAGGGTGCAGAATCATTCAAGTGTTAGTATTTTGGAGACAAGCTTTGCTTCTCCTTCCAAACATGCTTCAGTTAACCAAGTGACTATTCTGATTTCCAGAAGCTGGGGTTAAATGTGAAAAAGCTAACCTGTGAATACACGCATGCAGCTAAGGACCAAATAACACTTTCACAGCAAATACAACACAGATACCTTAATAAAGTCCTCTGTAAGAAGGAAAGTGTGGGGGTCTCTAATGAAATAAGCTTCTGGAATCTTCATGAGAAAAAAGAATGAGACATAACGTCCACCAAAGACACAAAATAAAATTCAGAAACATCACGCATTCCAATCAATTCAGAGAGCAATCAGCAGAAAGAACACTAAGATTTTTGTAGAATAACTGAATATGGCAAAATTTTTAGTATGAAAATATATGTTAGCTTGCTATGTTATGTTAAGATGAATTCTGGAATATTACTTATAAGGTATAAATTCATTTCTTGCAAATAATTTTTTCTGAAATTTTAGATAAAATGTACCCAAAAAGGAAAAAATTTTTTTTGGGTAACCTGAGCTATACAGTATTTCATTAAAGCCTGTGCAGATGGAAATATTAATACGATTTTATGGCTTTCATGAATAAAAATAATTTTAGACCTCGAACTGTCTGGACTATACAATATACCCTTTCTTATGTGTGTCAAGGAGATAATCTTAACAAGAGACTTAAGTATTTCTTTTATACACAAATTCTATAGGCAAAATATTTCCATATATTAAAGCTAGACTAACAGAAATATATTTCTGAAATATTCTAAGTATGTAATTTAAGTCAACAGGAGAAGCACAATATTTACTATGAACATTACTCTGTTATCATACTAATTTTTTTCCCTAAAATTGTGGGCAATTTGGTTGCACATAAAAGTGAAATACGAAAATCACTGCTGGGTGCTTGGAGGAGCGCAGGTAAGTTGGTAGATGGCTCTTGACACAGCACTGCCACTGATCACATCGCTATCTATAATTCTCATTTATAAAGTACTTAAATTTAACAATCTGTCCTCCTAGACTGCATTTCAAGAAAATGTTTATCAATAAAAATGTGAACTCTAAAATTTATTAGCAATATTAAACACAAATGCATCATTATCTGCCATATTTTAGCAATTGCATAAGTGGGGTTTTGGTTCTTTTATTTGAAGAAGCAGTGGGATGAATTATTAAATCTCTGTAAGTGCTGTCCAATTTTAATGTATACATTTATTTGCATGGTGTCCTCTCATATGCAAAGCGTGACTAATGAAACTGTATTCACATACACAACACCATACTTTGTCTCCCCAGTGCAAGATTTATGAGTCTAAAAGGATAAAGAGGCCATTTCTGGTTAGGCTCACATTATTAACGACAAACTCTTAAGAATTATTTGGGGAAAAAAGGTGGCAGTTTGATTGTTAAAGCTGCCCTGGTTAGCAAATGAACAGCTAAAGTCTTTCAAGCAATAGATACTATTGCCTGTGTTTTTACTCTTCCAGAAAAAGGACCCAAGTAGGAGTGAGGCGCTAGGGGTGCAATTAAACACATTTTAATCTCTAGATCAGTGCCTTGCACTTAGTAGGTAACCCTCAATGACTTATTGAGGGTTGAGGAAATGAATCAGCAAACATGCTTTGCTTCACTCTTTTGTTTCTGAAATAAAAGTATTAGAATTACACAACAAAATGTTATGAAATCTAATTCCCAGACTGTCCGGTTCTCTTTAATGGGTTTCGCCTCTGATCCTTTTTGGACTGCAGAATACACATGCATATTTGTCTACAATGGCTCCCAAATGGCATCAGGATAAAGATTAAGTTGTGGCGAATCTTACCCTTTCATTAAGACAGTTGGTTCCCTGCATTTAACATGTACTCCTTTGAGACTATATCAAAGTCCTCTTCCTTGTGACACTTCATGTGCATCCATGACCCAATTGATCTTATTCCAATAGTTATCTTTTAGCTATCTTGTACTCCTGCCTTCCAGGAGTCCTTGCCTTCTGATTTTGAAATATAGTCTCTACAATCTTGAAAAAGCATGCTTTCTTCTTTAAGTTCCAGTTCTTATCATCTGAATGAGAAGTGAGCACCTACTACCTTCCTTGACCTCTCCCTTGTTGTATTTTCTGTCCCTCCCCACGTTCAGGGAGTCGTCAATGATTTTCCTGTCAGGCACGGAGGTCCTGTGCATTGGAGAGTGGCCCCGTGACATGCAGGACCCATTCTGCAACCCATGGATTGTTAAGTGAAGTAGCTGTTCTGAGAGCTACTCCCTGTGCAGGAGAAAATCCTCCCCTGATGCTCACCGGGGATCTGCATCCTTTGCTTCCCAGACTTTCTAAGCCATAATGAACGCCCTGCATATTCTCACAGCACATCTTCCCTATATTATGGAACTTAACACACAATTACTCATGTATGTCTGTTTACCCAGACTGTGAATCTCTGCAAGTCAGAGCTGTGACTTTGTCCTAACAGAGGCTCCAGGCATATTTGTTAAATATAGAATTGGGGCAACGGTGGAGCATTCGTGCAAACCGAAAGCTAGTCTGGAAGAAGAAAAGCACGGTAGTGAAGGAAACTTCATGGTTCTTTACTTTTACAAGTCACTACCACAAAAACAATTAATATACACTTGATGACCGTGTACTCCATGCCAAGGGATACCAAGTCTGACACCCACTGCCCTCAGGAAGCGTGTAGCCCCCAGATAAGAAGATGGGTGCCTCAGTGCACACAATGGGGAGACGAGGAGAAAGGGTATGGCAGAGACAAGCCCAGCATGCTTCAGGAGCCAGGACAAGATGGCGGGGAAGGGGAGCAGGGCTCTTAGGAAAGGGACATCCGGAGAAAGGACACGAGCTGAGATCGGAAGGTTAAGCAGGAATTAGGCAAAACATGAAGAGATTTTCTTCCACATAGACATTTTCCCTTAAACATTTCCAAACATATCAAGTATAAAATAAACTTACTCGAGTTAAATAAAAAATGGATTCTTGCTACTATTACAAATAGCATTTAAAAAAATTTGATGTATTTCTAACTCTCACATATTGTTCTGAGTAGGTCAGAGGGATTTCATGTTCATATAACATATATTTATTCAGCACCTATTCTATACCTAACCCCATTCTACATATTTATGATACCATCAAACAAAACAGAAAAAGATTCCTGCTCTCACAGAGTTTACATCCAGCCAGCCAAAGGTCACACACTGGCATCCTGGGGCTAGATCCAGCTTACAGACATGGCTTCTAATTGAGCTAACATTTACAGATCAGGATATTTCATGCAATAAACCGGATCTGGCTTCTCTCAAAAAATTAGCAGATCTGGCAAAACCACATCAGCATTCCTGCACAGCTGCCTTTTTGTGATGCCCATCATCACATGACCTGAGCACTGCTGCCTGGCCTGTGTCACTTGTTTATTCCCTGTCTGGCTCCTGTAGGCTTGGGGGTTCATGAATCCTTTTAAAATCTAATAACAATGTTCATTTGTATTACATGAAATCCATCATTTTATGTATCTGTTGTTCTTTCCAGTGGATAAAGAATGAACTAATATTGCATATGTGAGCTCATGAGTATGTGTAATGTATGTTGCAAAAGACTAAAACTTTGGAAATAAGTCTGTAAATCTAACTTCACTGAATCTAAGATGTCACCCATCATTAGGATCATCATTATTTTATACATGATTAAGAAGTAAAAAATGCTGCCAATTAAACAATGATACACCATTGATTAACTGTAAGAGATATCATAATTTGGAGTGTTGAGATAAGAAAATGATGTGCATCTTAGAATCAACAAATTACAGTGATTGTTTCCATATAAAAAAGAGCATTATCATGATTCTTAGATATTTCATATAAAGCAAGCATGGGTAAAAGGTTTGAGCCACTAGATTTTTCAAAAGAAGCATGACTGTCAAAACCTTTGATGTTTTACAAATTTGGAAGACCACACACCCATTGGGAGACAACCTTTTGGTGGGATAACATGAAAGTATGAATTGACTCATAGACTGTTATTTCTTAGGCCTTTGTCATCCAGAGTTGGGTAATTGGGACTTAAGCTTCTAATGTGCATCCATTTTTATTTATTCAAATTTATTATTTTTTTAAGGTTTAAGAAGACAAAGTACATGCAGTACGCAGACCTTAAGCGTATAGCTTGATGAATGTGTGTGTGTGTGTGTGAGCGTGTGTGGGTGTACACTCTTTCCTCTCTTACAACCAAACCTCCAACCTACGGAGGCCTTTGGAATAAACCAGGAGCTCTGTATCTTGGTCCAGTGGTTTCATGAGAACACACATGTTTAGGTGACACTGTGTCCCTTCCCTGCCGATTCTTCCCACTCCCTACTCCATGTCAAGTTAATCACTATTTTGGTGTTTATCACCACTGATAATTTCTCTACTCTTGAATTTTTTTATTTTTATTTTTGAGTCATGATTCACTGTCACCCAGGCTGGAGTGCAGTGGCACGATCATGGCTCACTCCAGCCTCGACCTTCTGGACTCAGGTGATCCTTCTGTCTCAGCTCTCCGAATAGCTGGGACTACAGGCACATGCCACCATGCTTGGCTAATTTTTTTTTTTTTTTGGTAGAGAGAGGTCTTACTATGTTGTCTAGGCTGGTCTTGAACTCCTGGGCTCCAGCAGTCCTCTCGCCTCTGCCTCCCACAGTGCTGGCATTACAACTTTTAGTCTTTTGTTGGTGACTGCAGTCCAGTATTATCTTTCAGATGAAATGCCAACAGGTCTACAGTGCCATGAGAGACTGCGTGAGGGAGCTAATAATAATAATGTGAACTCTCCAAGGATCCATTTCCCTTGGTCTGCACAAGCTTTTAATTTGCTTTACAATAAATAAATCACTACTGGTTATGCTACCCACAATGCAAGATGCTGGACTATGTCCAAATACCAATTAATCCACTAAACATTTTCAGAAAGTTCAAGAAAAAAGTAGTAAAAGTAATTGCTTGAGGCTGGACACAGGTCCTCATGCCTGTAATCCCAGTACTTTGGGAGGCCGAGGCAAGAGGATTGCTTGAGCCCAGGAATCTGAAACCAGCCTGGGCAATATAGCAAGACCTTATCTCTACAAAAATAAAACAGTTCGCTGGGCATGGTCGTGCTTGCCTGTAGTCCCAGCTACTCTGGAGGCTGACGCGGAAGGACTGCCTGAGCCCAGGAGGCTGAAGTTGCAGTGAGCCATGACCTTGCCATTGTGCTCCACTCTGGTCAACAGAGTGAAACCCTGGCTTACAAAAAAAAGAAGTTGCTTGGGGACACAGAAAATAATTTTCAAAAATTTTCCTTAGCATTGTTTTTAATCTCAAAGTATAGCTATTTACAATACTTTTATTTTATGGCTAAAAGTATTCTTTTTTAAATCAGAAAATATGAATTTGAAACAAAATATACATGCAATTGATATCACCTTCCTATTCCACTTCCAAGTCTACCAATACCAAATACAAAAAAAAAAAAAAAAAGTGGAACTTTAAGAAGTCTGGAATGATAAAAGGAAAGGTTACTTACTGGCAGACTGTATTTTAACTGATAAGCTTTTTTTTTTTTTTTATTGTTGTAATAAAATAAAATCATATAAAGCATTACTTTTTAATGCTGGAAAATCAGGAACAAAATAAATCAAGTAAATAATGTCTGCACTTTGTTACTGCTTGCTTTATACACATTAAACTATATAAAAAATTAAAATGCTATTTTATATTCAAGCACTCCTAATTTTTCACAGGAACCACAAAATAGAAGAACCAGTATTTTTCCTAATGTTTTAACAATCAAATGCATTAAGGCTAACTCTATTCCAGAAAAATTATTACAATATTAAGCAAGTATTTGGTAATTCAGGTCAAGAGGGATTACATTAGCTTTAATTAATTGGTAGGTTGTGTTAGGGAAGAGATTCTGACTTGTTCTTGGTTTCATTCTTTTAGTTTCATTCTTTTCATTCTTAGCAACATGAAGAAGAGACATAACGTCCTGCTGACTCCTCTTGCCTCCTTGGAATGTGAATTATAAGATATTATTATCACTGATTTAACAAATGAATGTGAAAAATAAGCACTATTTCCTCTCCATAAAAAAATGCTCCATCCAGAATATTTTCTCTTTAAATCAGGTCGCTGCCGTCAGTGAGAGGCTCAATTTTTCTACTTAAAATAAGTGTAAGTCTACTCAGGCAGGAAGATTGCATGCATTTTAATGCAGCTGGTTGTGGCTGACCTGCCCGGGTGCCTTATGTAAGCCTGCTTCACCCAGAGAAGTGAGCAGCCTGGGATGGGGGAGCTGGACATCTTTGGTGGCCCAAGAACATGTATCTCTGCAGCCCTGCCCTCCGTTGCTCTCTGCCTTCCCACTGGGCTCAGCAATGACACAGATCAGGACAGGAGACTGGGGGCAAGGCTCGGTCCGTCTCTGCCGGGTCCCAGTTTGGCAATCCCCGGGCGGCCTCCCTCTTCCCAAAGCTTTTGTTGAGCGGGTACCTCTCTTGCCAGATTCTGGTCATGGCTCTCTCTCCATGTCCCTAAGGTCTAGGGGTGGTAACCCCTAGGTGCTTCACTTCCCTTGTTGATCAACTTCCCACTGTCCACACCTTTGTAAATAAGATTGTTATGAAACCTCTTCATTATCCTTTTTTCTTAAAAAAATTAATTGTGGTAAAATATAAATAAGATTTACCATCTTAACCTCTTTTAAGAGTATAGTTCAGTGGTGTTAACATTCACATTGCTGTGTAACCAGTCTCCAGAACTCTTTGCCTTCCAGAACTAAAGTTCTAAACCTATTAAATAAAAGTGCTCCACTCTTCCCTTCCCCCATCCCTGGCAGCCAGTGCTGTACTTTGTTTCCCTGTGAATTTACTAGTCAAGATACCTCATGTAAGTGGAATCATACAGTATTTGCTTTCATTTTTTTTTTTGACTGGCTGATTTCACTTAGCATTAATATCTCCAAGATTCACCCATGTTGTAGCTTGTGCCAGAATTCCTCTTTGAGGTTGACTAACATTACATTGTATATATCACATTTTGTTCATCCATTCATCTATCAATGGACACTTGGGTTGCTTTTCCCTTTTGGCTATTGTGAAAAATACTAGTATGAATGTAGGTGTACAAATATCTCTTTGAAACCCTTCTTACAATTCTTTTGGATCCATACTCAGAAGTGGAATTGCTGGGTCATATGGTAATTCTATTTTTAACTTCTGAAGGGTCACCATACTGTTTTCCATAGCAGCTATGCCAACTATACTATTTTATTTTCCCACCAACAGCGCAAAAAAATTCCAATGTGTTTACATCCTCACCAACATGTATTATTATTATTATTATTATTAACAGTAGCTAACCTAATGGGCGTGAAGTGGCTTCTCACTATGGCTTTGACTGATATTTCCCTAATGATCAGTGACGTTGAACATCTTCTCATGCACTTGTTGGCCATTTTGCACATCTCTGGAGTCTTCATTATTCCTTTAGGTGCTCGAAAGGGTAATGTGCCGAGATCTTGGCTGATACAAATAGGAGTGGTATTCACGTCTAATAAATGTGAGAAGTGCTGGTTACCTTTCGCTTCATTTTTTGGGTAGAACTGACCAAAGTAAGATAATATCAAAGCAAGAGGCACTTTTATTGAAGATTTGGAATATTTTAGAGACAAACACCATCATAAGCTTCTTAGGAATGGCTGCGGAGTCTCTCTGCGATCTATGCTTGTTAATACTCAAGAAGAGAACTGAAGTACTCTTTTCTGGATGATTTAGAGATTGCTCCACTTGCAAGCAAGGGTTTTAGTTGATGATCTCTTAAGGAGCCTTCTTGGTTTTTGGCTCTTTGTTCATTTTTGGGTTGGTCATTACATAGCACACCCAGAAATGCTTAGCTACATGTGAAAAGAATCAGCACACCATCCCTTGCCACATTCTCCCTGGCTGAATATGTTTACACAAAGTAACCTCTATGCTGGCTGACTCAGGAGATAGAAGAGAAGAAGAAAAGAAGCTGAGGGGAGGTGGTGGTGAAGAAGGAGGAATGAGAGGTAAGTAGCAGTCCAGGAGGCAATCTTTGTAAATACACTTAGAGTGTCTACTCACGGGAAACAAAAATAACAAAGGCCAAAATAGATTTGCTGGTTATGTGGAGTGACACTGAGATGAAGGTTCACCAGGTGCTGGCACAAATATTTCAAAAATGAAGCCACATACTTTTAACAAACTAGATTCAGATTAACAATATTATTGCACATACTCAGCAGAACAAAATATTCTTCTTTGTTTTGTGACATAAATAGGAAACAATAATTTAGATGTACTATATTAAGACTTCAGATGGCTTTAAATAGGCTCATTATCAATATGTTTAAAACCTTTAAAAATGAGTTCTAAGCATCTAACTGAAATGCTTAGGTACTTATATTGAGTAATATCTGCTTCAACAAATTGAAGTATGCAATATGTTTTGAATAACTGTTAATTTATGCTGAGGTAACAACTGTGTAATACAACTGAAATCTATGCTAATAGAAGATAAGAAAATCCCTCCCAGCTATTTCTATTACAAACAGCAGGCTACAATTTTCACCCTTCTTCCCTTGAGTAAAATATGACTTTAGATGTTTGTGAAAGCATTTGCTGTTAATTTATGAAAACCAATAATTAGCACTTCTCAACACCAAACAATAAAAATAACAAAAAGAGGAGAAAAAGAGCACATCTCACGTAAATGACACACATCTGACTTGGACTAGCTGCATTATTGATGCTTTTCTAGTGATGGCCGTGAACGAGCGAAGGACTGCAGTCATTACAGGAGAAAAGATAAACCTAAATTAAAGATTTAGTCACTAATCAAAATCAATTGTGTGTCATTAATTTCCTTGAGACTAATTTCTATACTGAAACTTTCTTCATCAAGCCTCTGCTGCTGCAGTGAACCCATACCCTTATTCGTTTTAGGAATCATAATATTGTTCTTGCTCCCCAAATGACCCTTTAGTTTTAAAGAACACCAAGTGTATATTTTCACTTCAGTTATTAAAATGTAAGAATTTTCTATTTTAATTTGGCTTTTGAATTTGTTACAGTTTTCAGCTCAGTAAAACTTCCAGTAATTATAGTGGGAAAATTAGGATGGTTTTAAGAAATCCTTATCAGCCATTTTGTTGATTATTTGCTGCAATCACTTCTCAGAATAACTGTCCAGGACAATGCCTTGAATATGCCCCACGTGAATATGCCCCATATGAAGACAATTAGACATCATGGCTGTTGTCAATGGACAGCCTCGTGCTACAATTTCACTCAGGCAGATCCGGCGGGTGGTGCAGAGATCCCTGTCATAGCAAAGAAAGAGTCAGAAATGAGGGGAGGAAAAGCCGAGGGTTAGTAAATTCACAGCAAGAATCTGCAATGCTCGTGGAGGTCGTCAATGTGGCCGCTACAAATACCTTCATTTACATAATTAGGACGAAAAGTGCGTTAATTTTTTTCCTGATAAATTTTATGAGTGCATCTCCTCAGGACCTAGCCAGCATGGCAGCTGTTTTGGTTAAAGACACATCTGTCTTCTTGGTTCTTGACAGCCCTATCATGTCAGTTCTCTACACTAGCAAGGCATATTTCAGCAAGAAACTAGAGTAAAAACTGAAGGGATCTAGTCTATTTCCTATGGGCATATTTTTACCATAGCAGATCCAAAGGGATGCTTTGTTATTCCTGTCAGATGGAAGAAGAAGATAGAAGAAAATGTAATCTAAGACCAAGAAATATCAGTAACAGAAAATTAGCCTAAAAATACTCCATTTTTAGGGCTGTTGGTTGTGTTAAAATCTACTTTTTAGGGTGTCCAGCGTAAATAGATAAATACATATGCATCTATAAATACATAAATGTTGCACAGCCCATGTGTTTAATGGCTCCCAGCAGAAGAGGCTTTTATGATAGGCTCTTGTGCAGACCTCTCACTGTCAAAGAGCAGCCATTTCAATCACTTTTCAGCTTGGCAATGTCAACCACAGGTATGATGAGAAGTATTATGACAAGCTCAGAAATTAGTGTCTCGTTAATAACTTGTCTGGTGTGAGCTTGCAACTTCTGTTGAAATATTGACTTCAGTTTGTTCTCTTGCCAAACACGTGCAAGTTTAATGTCAGTGTCATAGTTACTCTGACTCATTCGACAACAGAAACAAAAAACTAATGACATTAAAATGAAAAATTTAAAATATGAATAATAAAGCATAAAGATACTAATGTTAATTTAGATCAAGAGTAAAGAGTATTGCAGGCTAATAAATGTGTGGCAATTATGCTGCCTTCATAACATTTTGGAGACAGAGCCAAAAAGAAATTTTAAAAACACAGTTATTTCTTTTGACCAAATAATAAAAACACAAAATAATGAATGTTATTTATTGCTAACATAGATATTTTGATTAAATTGATGATTTTGGCATCACATGTAGAGAAATAAATTATTAAAACAAAAGTTCTTCTAAGATACTTTATTTAATTATGCCTTTAGGTAAATAAATAATCAATGTCTGTGTAATGCTTTTCAATTTAAAAAGCATTTTCACATATTTTTTCTTCTATGAGTTGTGTATCATTTGTGCCATCATTTTTTAGGTGAGAAGACATAGGGACATATAAGTTAAGTGACTGACTTAACGTCACTCAAATGGTAATGGGGCTGAAACAAGCCTACAGCCTGATTCCTGTCTTTCTACCATTTTCACTGCCTGTGGCCCACCACATCATCACACACTGAGGCACACAGGCTTGAATAACTGTCTATAATCGTAAGTGTGATTATTGCTTAAAACAATTTTACAGGTATTTTCATTCATCATAAAAGTATAGTAAAAAAATTTTGTGGCATTCATTTGATTAATAAAATCTACTAACCAATGATCAACCACAGCATAATCCCATAGTGACTTTGGACTCTCAAAGACTGATAAAATTATGTTTTACTGAGAAGTGATTAGATCAAACGATCCACAAAATGGCTAAGTTTTTCTGAAAATCATCGTAATTTTTCCTTTTTGGTTACTGAAAGTTTCACTGAATTGAAAGCTTTCACAAATTCAAAAACATAAATTAAATAGTTTGAAGTAGTGAAATGAAAATACACATTAGGTTTTCTTTAAAATTTTAAGAATCATTTTGGAAGAAGAATATCCATCCCTAAAATGCATAAGTTTTAGTGTGTATTCTGTTATTTTTAAGTTCCTAGAAAATAATGGGATGAAAAAGTCCTGACTCAAGAGCATCCTGGCTCTGACGCTATATAGCTGGTGTCTTCGAAAAAAATTTAATCTAATAGGAGTGTTAGGCTAGATTAATGGCTTTTAATTGAGAATGCATATGAAATTCCTGGAATGACTTTTTTTTCAAAATAAACCTGCTTGAAGCCTCTCCCTGAATATTCTGATATGCCCATATAATGGGGAGAGATACAGTGGATGGTAGATAGGTACAGCATGTGTATTTAAAAATAGTACAGGGGATGGGGGTACGGATGAAATGGGCTAAACTTTTTGAACTGGGTGACAGATACTTAAGGGTTCCTTATACCATGGGGGGTGGGGGGAAGTGCTTTCCAAATGATTCTAACACACCATTAGGAGAGCAGTGCTTTTTAAACTTTAATGTTGCAAACAAGTTACCTGGGGAGTCTCACTGAATGCAGGTTCTGATTTAGGAGGATGGGGAAACCTGACAGTCTGAAGTTCCCCCATGTTCCCAGGTGATGCTGAAACTGCTGGGCTGTAAACCATATTTTCTCACCAAAGTGTAAGAAAACCATGGGTGGAGATGGTTACCAACCAGAACACACTCTTTCCTAAGCAGGTTATAGGATGGAGCTTGTTGACCATCATTTAGTAAGTAAAAATATAAAGCAAATCACATAATTTGTATCAATATGCAAAAATGGATAAGAAACAATATTCATTATCATGCTTGAAAAACACTGCTCAAAGGGTTCAGCTCATCTAGAAAAAAAAGGACTTGAAAGATTATAATGTTAGCCAAGACTTAAGACAAAACATAATATCTACTATCCAACAGATCAAGTGTTTACACATTAAGAAGAGCTTTGTACCAGAACTGTACTGTCATGTTTCTGCCCAGAGGCTGTCATGATAAAGTTTATTATCAATTACTGCTTTACAAGTAGAAAATAAGTTAAGCTGTCATAATTTTCTCAGCCAGAGTTCCTAAACTGTCAAAGGATGTCAATTTTTAATCTGACATAGAGAAGAAAATTATCTGTTATTCTGACCTCTAATTTCTTGACATTTTAATGCCATAATTGCTGTGGTTAGTGCTGCTTCATGATTTCACCTGTCAAAGAAAAATGAATCAATAACCTTAAGCCATTTCTCAAATTTTAGCACTACCTTCAAAGTTCTAAGTTATGGGCAGATTGTAGAACTTTTGTGTGTGTGTGTGACAAAGGAGACATATGTAGGTAATCATATATTTAATATTTATCTTTTAAAATAGTGTTTAATTTAAGCATGGAAAAAATCCATCTTCCTTAGGCTAGTTGGAGTTTAGTATAACTCTAATCAGCTTTCCTTTGGTTTTATCTATATGAAATATGCAGTATTTGTAAAATACTAAGATAAACATTATCAAATAAAAGGAATGTACTGACCTCAATAAAAGGGTTAATATTTAAAACCCTGCTTTCTCCAAGAGCCTGTGTCTGACCATTTAGGTGGGGATCAACTCTCTCAAGTCACAGCACAGCAGTGCAGACCCCCAGGAACTCAACACGGATGTTTTTAAAACATGGATTGTGCCTCCCAGATGGTCTACACATGGGGGTTATGCATAGCTAAGGACGCATACATGAATAAGCTGTAGCTCATTCCACTTCCTTCTTTTATGTTGGAGAATACATATTCTGTATTACTCCTCCTTTGCAGAGAGAAGGTAAGTGAGATTAAATAACTTGGCCGTAGTCACCCAGGTCACAGGAGTCGGGAGGGTTTTCATCCTTTGGAGGGCACTGTTCTGCAATGTTAGTGCAGAACTTTTTTTGTGGAAATATGTTAGGTGCGAACTGGCTAACTGGCATTCACATTAAGAGGGATGTGTTGGGAGGATGATGGTGAGGAGTAGAGAGGGGAAATTAACTGATGTTCTTTGAAATCATTTAATCTGTTATGTCTAGACCAGACTAAATGGCCCCCTAGTGGTCACAAGGAGATTTGGCAGCTTTCTAAGCAATCTTGAGTCCACTCAGGTCCACAGACAGGGTCAGGGTAAAAGACTACTGTTGGTGGGTGCTGAAGCCTATCTACACTGGCTGGGGGAAAGAGGGCCAAAGTGCTCCAGGTATGTGTTCCCTCACAGCTGGTTTCGAAGAACTGACAGTTATTGGGCTGGGAGATAGAGAAGGGGTTTGGGCAGAAAGGTATGCATACATATCACAGTTGCTTTCATGGAACCTCAGTATCTGGCAATTACAAACTCAGAATGAGAATGGTGGAAGAGGCAGAGTCCTTAGCCAAGGCACCCTAGCGTCTGACAGTCTTCACCACCATGAGGTCACAAACGCATGACACAATACATTGTTCGAATGACCTATGTAATAAGCAAACATATGCTGGGATCATTCCTACTCAACAACAATAAAAAATTAAATTATACATTTTCATGTAATGCTTCATTAGGAAACACTGTCCCACTGTTAGACAATTGGGCCTACCTACATTTGGTTTTTTTCACTGTCCAAAGCAATGATGTAATATTTTGTAGAAACAGGTACTTTTATAAGATTCAAGTAATAAACACCAGATCCATGGGAATAAAGTCTCAATTCTAATTCAATTTTATTTTTTACTTTTCTTCTTTACTTTCATAAATATGAAAAATCTATTTTTCTGTCCATTTTAATGGCTCCTTACACTTTCATTATGTATAAGATGCTTAATAGAGAGTTTTATTTTGCCCCACAGAATTAACCTGCAACTTTTTTATAAGAAGATAATTTTGTTATGATGGATAAAAATGTATAATAAAATACCCAGGAGCAAACATGTCTATGATACTTAAAAGTCAAAAAATACTTTGGAGTTAATCTTGGAATATAAGGATAAATTATTCCAACTATTATTTTTTCTTGACTCTGAAAGACATTTGTTCTAAAAGAAGAATTTAGTTCATAAGGAATTTATAGAACTGGCATGTGGTAAGAAAAGATACATAGTTAAGAGAACAGTTAACCTCTGAATTATCTCCTACCAAATAATCTGATTACAGTTTATACACAACTGGGGATACTAAGTTGGGCAAGTGTAGTGGTATCTTGAGAAAATCCCTTATTTCACCAACCGATTCCACATTCCTTACTCTCTCATTCATTCATCCTGGCTCTATATTTTTCTCTCGGCTTCAGGCAATAATTTTATTTCCTTGTGCATACAATATGGCCCAATATTGCCCCTAATAACAGGTTTGCAATGTGTTCTCAGAATATTTAGCCCTAAGGGTCCCATGATTGATGATTACGAGGCTCTGTCCTTCCCTTTCTTCTTCTCTGCTTGGAGCCGTCCAAGTAGAGTCATTTTCGCTTTATAGAAGTATATAAGAAATAAATTTGTGAATGCAAACTTTTTTAGTACAGCTTCATTTCTCAAATCTACAAGTTTTCCACCTCTCAAACAAAAAATTAAAGAAAATCTAAAAAGCATTCCACTGCCTGAAAATGTAGAAATGATTGCATGTTTTGCATATGGCAGATGGCAGCTATCTGGTAGAATGGAAGACTGGAATGCAGCTTCCTTGCAGCCACACTTAGGTAGCAGCTGTTGCATCTTCACTCTTTCTACCTCTCTGAAATCGTCCCGTGCAATGTGGAGGGAATTTAAATAATATTTTACATGAATGTTTTCACTGAAAATACTACACGCATATTATAGTACATAACTTTCAACTTTTGGCATAAACATTTCAGGTTGAGAACATATGGGAAGAAAACAGTATAACTGCATCTATTTCATTGATGTATTTTGTTGAATATTCTGTCTAGAAAGTGGCAATTTTGTTTTTATTTTTAAGTATACCCACACTGGCAGATTATTTTAATGTGAACTATTCATATTCAAATATTCAACTAGGTTTCATTTATTAATAACACACATAAAGCATTCAACATTTCCTGAAGAAAAATAAAAGGGAGCAATGTAAGTGGATTAACAATGTCTGCTATTCCAAAACGAGCAACATACTGGCCTCATTATTTGCTTTTGACATACATTCATTTTTCCACATTTTGTCAAGAACTTGAAATCTGTGTCTTGCAAAAAGTTATGTTGAAAGGAAATCTAAACAGAAAGAGATGAAAAGCCAAATGTGTGTTTGAGAGATGACAGAAATTTCTGGAATAATATGGGACTTAACACCTACCTCCCTGAGCACAGGGTCAGTGATGCTATCCAGGTTCACAGAGCCTTCATAGGTCAAGTAGTGGAAGACGTTCAGGGCACGGACGGCTTCTGGTCCTCGTTGCTTGTAGCCAAAGATAAGGTCGATCCACTGGTGGAGTTGGCAAGAAACAAATTCACTTTCCAGGGCCTGAAATGAGTCACAAAAGACATGAGAGACCATTCAAACTCAAAAGCTCCATATCTTTTTTTTTTCCTTTTACTTTGAAATCTTCCGTATAAACAAGAAGAATGTGCTCTTGACATTCCTAATTCGATCTATATGTAACAGATCTTCAGCTCCTAGAAATGGCAAAATTCTACCTCTAATAAGACACAGATATTTTCTCTTAATAAAATGCTAAACTTTCTGTTGGCTCCATTAGGTCTACAATAAGAATTTTAATATAAAATAAATTTCTCACAGAAACAGACATATTTAAAAGAAAAGTAATTTAAAATACCTGTTTTAATGCCATTTTACAAGTTCATTCCTAATTTTTCAACAATGATTTGAAATGAAATAATTTCGTAAGAAACTTCGATATGCTTTATTTTCCTGCCCAGAGGCCTCCAGTTTACCTCTGAGACCACAAAGGAACGCCTTCCTTCTGCTATGAAGTAACTCAGCTATTACTCAGCGTGGGGCTCACTGGGCAATTGTGAATGCAAATTGCTGAGAGTCAGTGACCAGAGTAAGCTTCCTTTTTGTTTCCTGAGCCATCAGATGCATCCTAGAGGCTTCCTGACAGGTAGGTAGGGAGCCTTGCTCAGGCCCGTGAAATGAGCAGCGCTGGCCACGCCGCCCACCTACTGCCATCATTCATCATCAGCTTCTTATTGATTTAAAGAGGACGCTGACTTCAACAACAGGAACAAAAAGCTGTCCATCCAGGTTTTTACATTTCAGCTATGCACAGCCATATCAGACAATTTTCAAAATTACAGCTGTCACTAAAAATGTGAATAAAGTCATTCTCTGGCTTCACGTCCCTGATTCCTAAGGTGTTAAAACAGATTTGAAATTCACTTAATGAATTACCGATCTCTTAAATGAGCTCTCTGAAAACTGCATTTCATTTTACAAATATATAAACTATTCTGGATAATACTTTTCAACTTTTCCTGTGATCACGTTTAACAACTTATTCTTCTCAACCCCTTTCCTGATTTCTCCTTTAAATTTTTTTGTATTTTATCTACACCAATTAGTGTGGATGCTTCTCATTCAGAAATGTAAACAATGAGATTTTATGAAAGGATAGAGTTTCTGTATTAAAACTAAACAGAATTTCTATACTCTATATCTCATTGATCTTGAAATAACAGCTCAGCCTAGAATACAGACAATGAGACAGAAGAGGAGATGGTAAAAAATTCTATATTATATTTGTTATGTCTATAATATCGATTTGGTCAATTTGTATAAACGATTCTGTCAATTCAGTATAACTAATCAGTTAAGAATAAAAGGTTAGTTTTTAACATTTTCAGTGCCTGGTACACTAAATAAAAGGATTAAAAATGAATAAATAGACAATCACTATTAAGTAGCTATTGCCCAAGTCTATTCATGAGAATTCAAAATAGTTGTAGAATTACATATATTACTTCCTCCTCTTTTTTTTTTTTTTAAGTCAGGGTCTTACTCTGTAGCCCAGGTTGGAGTGCAGTGGCACAATCTCTGCTCACCACAGCCTCAAACTCCGGGCTCAAGTGATCCTCCTACCTCAGCCTCCAAGCAGCTGGGACCACAGGCATATGCCACCATGCCAGCTAATTTTTTTTTTTTTTGAGTAGGAGTCTCACTCTGTTGCCCAGGCTGGAGTGCAGTGGCACGCTCACTGCCACAGCAGCATCGACCTGCTGGGCTCAGGCAATCCTTTGGCCTCAGTCTTCCAAGTCGTCAGAACTACCGACATGTGTCACCACGCCTGGCTAATTATTTGAAGTATTGTAGAGATGAGGTCTAACCAAGATGCCTGGGCTGGTCTCGAACCCTAGACCCAGGCAATCCTCTCCCCTCTGCCTCTCTAAGTGCTGGGATTATGGGCGTGAGCCACTGCACCCGGCCACATACTTAAAGGAAGATTTCACCAACACAATCAGCTAAACAGCTGCCATTTTAAATGAATCTTACAAGTACTGCTATAGAAAGGATTGACTCACTTTATTATTACTTGGTTAGAATAAAAACCATTATTGACTAAAATGCCCAATGCAATCATGAGGGGGTGAGAATGATGACTTTACACTAATTTGAGCTTTTAAAATGCATTTATTATCTCATCACCATCCTGTTTTCATTTCTCTCTTCTTCCACGGGCAACAACTGCAACGTAGTTATTGTTTCTCCTTTTGTTTGCATGCGCTCTTATTCAATTTTACTCATTCTTTTGTGTATTTTTGATATATACAAGTGGCATAGGGTTACAGACCTCATTCTGTTCCTTACTTTTTCCACTCAGCATTGTTTCCAAGATCTGCCTGTGTCAGTGTGCGCAGCTGGTCCACTGCTTCTCAGGGTTGCACAGAATGCCCTTTTTGGATCTCTGTGAGAATTTCTTCGGAAAACATAATCTGGAGTAGAACCAGGAGTGCATACACTCAGTCTAAGCCATCAGTGCCCATCGTGTTCAGAATGACTGCCCTGTCCTCACTCCCTCTAGCGATGCACAAGTTTCATGGACTCCTAGTGTTTTCCAATTGTGGGCAGTACAATAGGTACAAAATAATATCTTGTTGCTTTAATTTGTACTCCTCTAATTGCTAACAAATTTGACATCTTTTTAATATGCTTGCTGGTCTTCTGGGATTCTTCTGTAAATTTCCTGTTCACATCCCTTGCCCATTTTTTGAAAAAATGGAGATTCCTGTTCTTCATATTATTAATTTTCTTTTACTCTCTTTTTTTTTTTTTGAGTCAGAGTCTCACTCTGTCGCCCAGACTGGAGTGCAGTGGCTCACTCACAGCCACCCCAGCGTCGACCTGCTGGGCTCAGGCAATCCTTCTGCCTTAGCCTTCCAAGTAGCTACAGGCATGCGCCATCATGCCCAGCTAACTTTTTGATTTATTGTAGAGACGAGGTCTCACCATGTTGCCCTGGCTGGTCTCGAACCCCTGAGCTCAGGCAATCCTCTTGCCTCGGTCTTTCAAAGTGCTGGGATGACAGGCTGGAGCCACCGTGCCCAGACATACTGTTAATTTTCAAGAGTAGTAGAGGGATACTGCCAGGTTGGGGGTGGGAGGACATAATATCAGTAGAGGTACCTTATCTCAAAACAGGCAAAGTGGGGACCAAAGGGAGGCCCAAACTTTACCTTTGCGATGACCACTTGTATCCTAATCCTGACTTGTAACCCACATCTTTAAAACAAAAAATAAAAAAACTAAAAAAAAGATAACAGTTCCTTACTAGTTTAAAACATTACAAATGCATTCTCTCTAATAGTATATGTCTATTAACTTGATCTATGCTATTTGTTGAACAGATAGTCTTAATTTTGAGATATTCAAACTGCTTAAAAAAATGTTCACGTTTTGGGGTTTTGCCTTGAAGTTACAAAGATAACTTCTTATATTTTGTTCAATTAGTTCCAAATTTATGGTTTTTGCCTTTCACATTTTGGTCTTTAATCCATCTAGATCTACTTTTGCTGATTTGTGATATTAGATAAGGGTTCAGTATTATTTTTGTTTATATAGTGAGTCAGTTTTTCCAATACCATTCATTAAACAAAAATTCCTTTCCTTAGTGATGTGTGATGTCATCTTTACTGTACGAACATTTACTTGAAACACAGATTTAAAGCTGTCATTATTTATAGTCACAGGATCACCTACCTAGAAGCAGCCCAGGTCCATCCATCCACCTGTCCATCTGTCTTCTCTCCCTCCTTTTTTCCCCCCTTTTCTCCTGTGTATCTGTCTGTTATGTAGCTATCTAGATATGCACATGTGTCCAGGTTTCTACACTCTTTCTTTCTATTGTCTTAATTTATTTAATTACCTTAATTTTTTATATACCTCAGTACTTGGTGGAATTTATTCTTCTTTTTTCAAGATTAACTAGACTATTCACAAACATTTATTCTTCCACATAACTTTTACAATTAGTATATAGATACAGCAAAATAATTTCATTGCAATTTCAATCAATTTATAAATTAATTTGGGAATACTGACATTGGGTTTTACCATTCAAAGTTCCCAAATGTCTCTTTATCTAATGCAGATAATTTTTATGTCTTTTATTAGAGCTAAAAATGAAAATTTTCTCCAAAAAAATTTTATCTCTAAAAATGCTCTTGGTTAAGTTTATTCCCAGATACTTCATAAATTTGGATACAATTGTAACATTTTATAAATTCTATTTTATATTTGGTTATTAATGATGTAGAACAATGCTACTGATTTCTAGAAGTTGACTGTGTTTCTGGCAACTCTTATTAGTTATACTTATACCTTCTTTACTTTTTTCTATAGAACTGTTCTCGGCCTCAAGAATTATGTAACACAGCAGTGGTGATAAGAAACATCCTTGTCTTTTTCCTGATCCTAAAGGTTAAACTCCACTTAGTTTAATACACACACACACACACACTCTACATACATTTAATACATGAATAATAATTTACTTAGAATTTTTGTATTTATAGGCACACATGAAATTTCCTCCCCTTAACATCTTTGGAATCGAGATTCTATTAGCCTCATAAAAAGAGTTGGATGGCTTTCCATGTTTCAGTTTTGGGGGTGCTTATAAAACTAAATGACAGAGGAACAATGAGGTTGGAGGTTAAAAAGACAAAACTAAATGACAGAGGAACAATGAGGTTGGAGATTAAAAAGACAAAGTCTATAGATTTTCAATCTCACTGTGCAGAAAGAAGATTCTGTTTAGAACACTGAAAAGCTAACTCTGCTCCCAAATCGTATGCATATCTAAGAATGGATCATTAGTGATCATATAATTGAAATATAACAATCTACCTGAAGCCGAATCCTCACACTAAGACTCTTTACTATACTATAAACAGTATTGATCTGTTACTAAGTACGTGATATCTGCTTATTTTGTTCTTTCCAGAACTGTGTTTTCAAACCCATTTTGTACATTGAAACAAGATATCAGTACAATACTTACATTGGAGAAGTATTAAGAAATACTTGATCACTAAGCTACTGTATTAGTGTTGCAATGGTCCTAATAGCTTTCTTTACCCTCTCTACTTGCATATCTAAAGGCAGAAGCAATTGCTTTAAGCCTAGATAAACCAATTCCCAATCCATAACCCTACCCTGGGGATCCAGGAGGAAGGAAATAAAGAGTGATATTTAAACCAGAGAGGATATCTCTTAGATGGATAATACTCCCCTAATTCTAATTTCTATTTTGTCCCATGAGTATTAGATGGTACAGAATTCTTTCTCTAGCTGGTTTGAGATAAAGCTTCTCTGAAACTTACAATAAAGGAAAGTAGGCTATTGAAATTCACTGTGAGGAATGAATATTACTCTTGAACTTTTACATTTAAGAACATCGGATTCCTATCTCTTTTGCTAGACCAGAGCAGAAATACTGCCCATTCCCTTCTCTTATTACCTGAAAAAATGCTTTTGAGATTAAAACATTTTCTAAATGGAGTTGATATTCAAATAGATAATCAGAAAATGGTACTGCCACTTCTGCAGTGCCTAGGCCAGTGTGCCTTCATGATTAAGCTGAAATTGTAGCAATCACAACTTCGATTATTCAGTTGTTCTAAGTAGAGACAGCAGAGTTGTGTTCCATGTTTATTTTGAAGGCTTAAGCTCTTCCAATACTTGATTGTTTGTTATGAAGGTAACACACGACTGTCTCTGAGCCCTCACTTGGGCGACTACAACAGGCTTTGGCCTTCTTCTGTAACCCTATCCGTCTTGCCCTCTGCTGGTAGAACCGCACCACATTCGCCGTTGCCACGCTCTCTTTCACATCTGCTGTGTTCCTCCTAGCGTCACACATCCAGTGTGAACCCTGCCTGACTCAGGCCTTGGAAACCTTGGTCCCACCTTTCTTTCCTGCTTCTCAGGACATCCTGACACATGTCCTTGGCTCCCTAGCACAGATACCTCACAGCCCCGGGCACATCGCAGCTGGAGCGACCTTGGAGCTTTTGTTAACTTTCTTAGCTTTCTTCTTAACTTTTTCCCTAAGCTGAAAACACTGAATCCTCCTGTTTATTTCTCAAGTCGCATCATTTTTCTTACTCAAGTCCAGTGTTTGTCTCCTGAGTCCTTCAGCTTTCACTTGTCTTTATTTCCTATGAATTTCTACAATACTTTTTAATCAGCATCCTCCTGTTACTTAATGTAGTAAGATAACACTTACAAATCTACCTGTGAAATCATTTTATATACAAGCTGTAAAGTGCTATACAAAGGAAGGGGATTATTACCAATTAGTACTTCATTGTTTCAAAAGTGTAATAGGGCTGGGGGTGGTGGCTCAAGTCTGTTATCCCAGCACTTGGGAGGCTAAGGCAGGAAGACTGCTTGAGCCTAGGAGTCTGAGATAAGCCTGGGCAACATAGAAAGACTCTGTTTCTATTTAAAAAAAAAAAAAAAAAAAAAGAAAAGGAAAACAAAAGTGTAATACTATATCCTCAGTTAGAACATAAGCCTTTTCAAGATAGGGGCTTTATCTAATCCTTATTTTGCATTTATCGTAACTCTTAACCTATCACTGAACAGTAAGTATTTAATAAATAGCTATAAGCTGATTAATGAAAGCAAATGGAAAAGATGTGATGGCCTAAGAGGAAAGAATGAAAGGAACGTCAGAAAGTGAGGGCAGGGCTAGGGAAGACACTCATTCATTCGCTCAACAAATACGGACTGACAATCTGCTATACGCCAGGCACAATTCTCGATGGCAGGATTACAGCAGTGAACAAAAGAAACAGAAATCCCTGCTGGGGAGTCTACACTATAGTGGGAGGAGACCGACAAAACCAAGATAATCGGCAGATACAGAGTATGTCACAGGAGCACAGGAAAGGAGCAAAGCAGGATGGGACCAAGGGCAGGTGTGGAGGGAGAGGGTGGCTGATTGGGGTGGGGGGGAGGCCAGGGAAGGCGCCGCCAAGTTTGCGACAGTTAAGGACCCCAACGAAGAAACAAACTGTGAGGACATCTGGAAGAAGAGCACTTCTAGCAGAGGGGACAGTCATTCAACATGGAGCACCTGTTATGTATCAGGCAGCGTCCTAGACCCTAGGAAACTGGGATAAACAAGACAAAATCTTTGCTCTCTGGGAGCACTTCTCACTGAAATGCAAATAAACAAAGAGAATGTTGTCGAATCTATCTCCAAATTACTGACCACCTACCACATGCTAGGCACCAGCCTTGAAGGACACAGATGCATAAGCATTCCACATCCTGAAAAAGACGAGTCTAGTGGGGGATAAGCATGCCGACTCTGGCTTTTCCTGCAGCTTAGAATTTCTGCCGCCATTGACTACAGGCCCTCGGTACTCATCCTCTCATCTTGGCAGAACGGACTAACATGCAGTGGATCCATCCATCTGCCTATCCCTACTCTGCACGCTCATCCCACATCCTTTGCCCGAGGGGAAGTTGCAGAGGGAGACTCTAGGCTTTAGCTTTAAAATACACCCAGAATCCACTCACTTCTCACCACTTCTCACCATGACCCTCCAGTCCAAGCCACCGTCATCACTCGACACTCCCAGCAGATCTCCCTGACTCTATCCTTGTAGAATCTTTCCATTCATGACCAACACTGCACCCAGAGTGATCCTTTCAAGCAGGAGGTAACATCATGTCATTCTTCTGCTCAAAACTGTAGCGACTTTCCATTTGACTCAGGGGAAAAGGCCAAGTACTTACGATGGCCTTCAAGGCCCCGTTCTGCTGGGACCCCATTCCTGCTCTGTGCTCTTTTCCTCCTGTGTGCTACTCGCTCACTCTGCCCTGGCCACTGGCCTCCATGCCAAGCACATCCCTGCCTCAGGGCCTTTGCTCCAGGGTCCTTCCGCCCGCGATGTCTCTCCCCAAGAGAGTCACTTGGCTCCCTCCCTCCGCAACCCCGGGTCTGGCTCCTACCTCCACTTCCCAGGGAGGCCATCGTGACCATCCTCCCCTGCGCTCTTGGTCCCCTTCTGCTTCTTTCTACCTGATCACTTCTGCATGCTAGACACTTCACTGATTTATTTACTGTCTGTTGTCTGTCTCCCCTTGATCAGAAGCAGCCTCTGAGAGGGCAGAGATCCTTGCACATGGGTGCCGCTCAGCAGGCATCCGCTGAAGCAATGCTCTCCCTGCCGGCTGGGCTTGTGTGTCTACTTGTCTGCTGCTCCTAACTAGAGCGTGGCTCCCAAAGGCCTCTCGCCAAGCTGTTCATCTTGTGTCCCCAGGGCCCAGGGTGGGGTGAAGGGCATGACAGGCTCTCAGTGACTGTGGAATCCAGGTAGGACATCTCTCCTTCACTCCAGCTTTACTTAGAATAGGATCCATGTCCATTCTTCTTCGTATTTTCCATAATGCATTGCTCAGAGCTGGCTCTCAACGAAGATGTATGGAATGAACAAATCTTTAATTTGTAGGAGTCAAGAGGACACAGAAGTTCCAAGAGGTATGGATGCCTTATTTGCGCCAGGCGTCAAGGCTAACAAGTGGGGCGGAGCAGACTCTCCAGAACAAGTGCTCCATCACTGTATGTGCAGCTGCTTCAAATTGCTGACAACTTCTCTTTTTTTTGAGTCGAGATCTCCCTCTGTCGCCCAGGCTGGATCGTGGTGGCATGGTCATGGCTCACCTCAGCCTCAATCTCCTGGCTCAAGCAATCCTTCCACCTCAGCCTCCCGAGTAGCTGGGACTACAGTCATGCGCCACCACACCTGGCTAATTTTTTGATTTCTGGTAGAGGCGAGGTCTCGCTATGTTGCTCAGGCTGGTCTTAAACTCCTGGGCTCAAGCAGTCCTCCCGCCTTGGTCTCACAAAGTGGTGGAATTACAGGTGTGAGCCACCATGTCTGGGGTTAAAGTTATTTTTTAAGCAAGGTTTTTTTTTCCCCCCAATATAATATACACCAAAGGCAAGTTGTAACCTATCACAGAAGAGGCTTTTTCTGTAAAATGTGAACATTTTGTAAAGAATGAAGCACACAGAGACCAAAGCCTTGGTCTCCTCCACCTCTGTGTGCTGCGCTCGCTCTGAGACCGCGGATGTCTGCGTTAGCCCAGGTGCACCAAGAGTCTGCCGAGCAAGGGTGGGTGAGATGACTAAGGCACACCGTGAAAGGCCTTTTTTTAAAACAAAATTTTAAAAGGACAGATTATGATTGATGAACCCGGCATTAGGGTAATGTTATCAGTGATCCTTTCTACTTCTGTCCTTTGTCAGGAGGTCAGATTATAATCATGTTAGAACTGAACACAGTGCTTTATTAATGTTTCATGAGTAAGTCAGTCATAATCAGCCTAGCCTTGTGTGGAAAAATTAAACCAATCATTGATGTATAAACTCAGTGAATTTGGAATTTACTGAAATGCATACTAAAAGTATCTATATTACTTTTCCAGGTTTTCTAGTGAGACCAAATTTTTTATTTCACAGCTCTTCAGTGAAATGCAATTCTTGGCACTGTATTTACAAAACATAAACAATTTTAACCAAATATATATGTTATCTTCCATAACTTAAACAACAAAGTATGGCTTCATTTTTAAAGATAAGAAAGGAAATTAGTTTGTAGACATGTAAAGGCTGCAACAAATGCATCAGTACCTGTTCACTTGCTGGCATGCAATAATAAAGCTGAACATTTAATAATCAATGACATCATCTGGCTTTATAATACTTTGTCATCTTTGCCTTGACTTTCTTTTTTTATTTTTATTTTTTGAGTTGGAGTCAATGGCACACTCACAGCCACCCCAGTGTTGACCTGTTGGGCTCCAGCAATCCTTCCGCTCAGCCTTCCACGTAGCCGGAACTACAGGTGCAAGCTACAATGCCTGGCTAATTTTTTCATTTATTGTAGAGACGAGGTCTCACCATGTTGCCCAGGCTGGTCTTGAACTCATGGGCTCAGGAAGTCCTCTCGCCTCGGCCTCCCAAAGTGCTGGGATTACAGGCGTGAGCCACTGTGCCCAGTCTGCCTTGACTTTCTTAATGGCAGCTTGAAAGGAAGAGGGAATGCTCACAGATGCAGAATACTAATCCATATAAAGAAATGAAGGCTTTTTACCACTGTGAATGTCATTTCTTTGGGGTATATGACAGTTCCATTTCATACTTCAGGCTCATTACAAAGAACTCCTTCAAATAACTGAAGATAATCCCAGTCCAAATTATTAAATATATTAGAACACATTTTCTCTAAACCTATTTCATAAGAACCAAATCCTGCATGAACTACCCAGCCAATATAAAGTTAGAAACTATTAATGTTACAAAACAATATAAAGAAATGAAGGCTGTATTCTTATGGAAAATTGAAACACTTCTATATTTCATATTAGTGCCTGGGCTTTGTACATTAGAGAAATGCTCATCAAATAAATACATCTTTGGCAAAAAAAAAATTAAAAACACATAGATAACTGGTTACATTTTAGAGTTTTAGCACAGATATCTGCGTGAGATCAGTATGATCATTTGCCACTAGTAGGATGGGAAAACTGACCAGAAAGTAAAGCAAAGAAAGCTATGAAAAGGGTGCTATGAAGGGAAACTTCAAGTTGAAGAACAGCTGCCCAGGAGACACTGGACAGGAAGCCATGAGACATCTCACGAGAGGTCTTTGCGTGGCGCTGACACATCTGGTCCAGGGACAGCAGTTCTGGCAGTGCTTTAGCCAACTCTGAAACTACCAAGAATGGCTGCCACAGCCACAGCACCTTGATGATACACAAGGAGGCTTTCCCCTTCTGTTCTGTAGGGCCCCCTCAAGGACAGCCCAGGAGAGGAACAAGTGCTTTTCGAGCTAGGCACTTCCTACATGCACTCCGCTTAACCTGGTACTGCTTCTGGGTGACACGGGGGAAAGGCTGGGGCAGTTTCATTTCCCCAAGTCCTCAGAGTTTTGTGTAAAGCCTACGGCTCCACTAAGTAAGGGTTTTGTTTGTAAGATTTTCTCTATTAATTCCTACAAGATGACAGGAATTTGGTTTAGAATAACGGGAAACCACAATGCTTTGTTTCTTTCATATCTTCATGATCGCAAGTTGGGACTCATTACTTACAATAAAAATGTACTATTCATTTCTGAAGATGTTTTATGAATTTTCAGAGATGCACAAGTATGTATGGCTCACATATTAGTCAGCTGTGAAACTTAATTCTTTTGACTATGTGAGAGCAAATCTTTGAGGGACAGTGACGTGACTAAATCCAATGCAATCTGTCCAGTTCCCACTGCATTGCACAACACGGCCTGATGAATGTGTATTTACAGGAATACCACACAATGAGGCTTCCTTTAAAGAAGTACATCATTTTGCTGAAGCTAAAGTCTCCAAGGAGTACTTCAGATGTTAAAAAGACAAGATAGAACAGGTAAGAGGCATATAAAAGAAGTCAGCTCTTAAACTGGTAATGTTAGTATCAGGGGTAAATTATTTGTTACACTTAATTTACATGCAATAGAGGCATTCTAAGCAGTTATGAACAAAAATTTGTTATTCAAAACGTGCATCTGTGTCTTTTCATCTCTCTTAAAGAAATCTATTTCAGAATTTAAATTGTGTTTACAGTGTTATACTATTTTTCAGGCTTTTCTGTTCAATGAATAATCTGTTAATTCTTTAAAACCCAGATGATTTTAAACCATTTGGTAGGAATCAGGTATTGGAAGGGATTTTTAAAAGCTTATGTGTTGCTTATATGCATAATGAGATAGGTCAGGGTGCCATGACGAAAACGGATGGTAAGTCTGGGTCACGATGAAGTATCTGGAGGCCATCTGTGCATAGACATTGATAGTCTGCAAATAACAAGAAGGTTATATTTCAAAGTTCCTTTATACTTGGGTGATTGGGACTTTGGCGATTAATACTTTGCAGCAGAAACAGTATTATTTTAATATAGTCTGGTTCTCAAGTCGATCTATAAAGCCATATTTAACTCAAAATATAGGTGACAGACTCTCAGTGGGTCTAGGGGACATTACACTGTTTTCCAACCTACAACGCCAGGCTTAGACAGGGCCTCAGTCTCCTCATTCAAATAAAGGTCCCTTCCAACTCTAAAAATCCTGTGATTCTGAAGCTTCGAATGTAGGCGAATGCCATGTCCTCCATCTGCAGAGTTGAAGGACACCCTTCTTCTTACATGAGATGGGCAGAGGGCTAGGACTTCCTCAGCTCTAAGTCGAGGGTTTCCTAGGTGCCAAAGAAAAGCCTTCCTGGGTGCGGCCGGAGGGCAAATGAGACAGAAACAGGAACCCCCAAAGTCAGGGTCTCGGGCCAAATCCCACTCATCTCTTCCTTTTCTTCTGCCCACCCCAAAGAGTTGGCTTACCATTTCCTCCTCTGCTTTCCCTCCCCAACTCCTCTGGCCACTACTTATCTACCCTGGAGACTGTGGGTAAGAACACTGCCACTTTGATAAGAAGCTGCTATCTGGCAAGTTAATGTACCTCACTGGATGTCAGGCTACTACTTATCTCAGATGACTTTTTGAGGATTAAAAGAATGATGCCTCTGAAATTCTAGTACAGTACTTGGCAAAGAATCACCAGACACAAAAAATGGCAGGGGCTATAAGCACTATCTTTGCCATTATTTTATCTTGGCCAACCTTCATACTAGAATGGCCCAGGACTGTCACTGGGGTATAAGGTAAGGTAACAAAGACTGGGGTGTCCATCCCGATTTGCAGAAGTTGGCCACAGCAAGTCTTGGAATGAGGGAAGAAGCAAAAGACATGTAAGCAGTGACCCCAGGGAAGAAGAGTGCCCTAGGCTAGCAGTAGAGCTGCGTGTGTGCAGAAAGGTGTAAACTGGGTACCGCCTATAGGAACAGTTCACTTACTAAGGTCAGGGTTTTGTCCCTGTATCTTTCAGGACACAACTCCCAAATCTGGAGCCAACCAGACAGTGGCCAGTGAAACCTGAGGAAGAAGCTAGTGTCATCCTCTGTCAGAGCTGCAAAGTGTACATTTCCTCCAGGGCCTCACTGAGCACTTGACTGATGCTTAAGTCTATCTCAAGGCCTTGACAAAATAGATTATCTGCTTTGGGGGTCTAGCAGAGGTTATAAATAACAAATTCTAATCGGTATGGTTGAGAGATATTAAAGAAACAGTGCTGATAGCTCACAATCTGAAGAAGAAAACAGAAAAAGAATAATAACTGGCACTTGGGATAATAAATCTGATTTTTAAAATAGAAGAGTGAAGGCCGGGCATGGTTGCCCACGCCTGTTATCTCAGCACTTCGGGAGGTGGAGGTGAGAGGACTGCCTGAGCCATGGGGTTCAAGATTAGCCTGGGTTACTTGGCAATGCCTTGTCTCTACAGGCATAAGCACACAAACCTGTGGTTCCAGCTACTTAGAAGGCTGAGGCGGAAGGATCACTTGAGCCTAGCAGGTCAAGGCTGCAATGGCCATGAGTGTGCCACTGTACTCCAGCCTGGGTAACAGAGTGAGATTCTGACTCAAAACATATATATATATGAGTTAAGTTTCATCCTCTGGATAAAAGGGTAAGGAACTAAGCAGTAATAAATTTTAGACAAATAACCATAATTTATTATCAAACTACTCAATAACCAGAAAATAAATAACTCAATTTGAAAAATGGGCAAAGGAACTAAAAAGACATTTCTCAAAAGAAGACATACAAATGGCCAACAGATATATGAAAAAATGCTCAACATCTCTAATTATCAGAGAAATGCAAATTAAAACCACAATGAGATATCACTTCACATCTGTTAGATGGACTATTATCAAAAAGATGAATGATAGGTATTGGTGAAGATGTGAAGAAAAGGGACCCTCATACAATGCTGATGGTATTATAATTAGTACAGCCATCTCGGAAAACAGTTTAGAGGTTCCTCAAAAAACAAAAAATAGCTGGGTGCAATAGCTAATGTCTGTAATCCCAGCACTTTGGGAGGTGGAGGTGAGAGCATTGCCTGAGTCCAGGGGTTTAAGACCAGCCTGAGTAACTAGGTGAGACCTCGTCTCTACAATAAATAAAAATACTAGCCAGGCCTGGTGGCACACGCCTGTGGTTCCAACTTCTTGGAAGGCTGAGGTGGAAGGATTGCCTGAGCCCAGCAGGTCACCTGTGGTGGCCGTGAGCATGCCACTGCACTCTAGTCTGGGCAACAAAGTGAGACTCCAACTCAAAAGAAAAAAAAAAGCTAAAAATAGCATTACCATGTGATCCAGCAATCCACTACTGGGTATTTACCCAAAGGAATTGAAATCATTATGGTAAAGTAATGTGTGCACTCCCCTGTTCACTGCAGCATTATTTAAAACAGCCAAGATATGGAACCAACCTAAGTGTCCATCAACGGATAAACGAATTTTTAAAATGTGGTATACATACAGAATGGAATACTATTCAGCCCTAAAAAACAGAAAATTCTGTCATTTGAACAACTTGGATGAAACCAAAGGACATTATGTTGAGTAAAAAAACCCAGTAAAAAACAAATATCACATGATCTCAGTTATATGAGGAGTCTGAAAAAAGTCAAACTCACAGAAGCAGAGAGGAGCATGGTTGTTACCGGGGGAAAGAGGTGGATGGGGAAAGAGGAGACATTGGTAAATGGGTATAAAGTTATAGATAGGAAGAATAAGTTCTGGTGTGCTATTGTGCAATAGGGTGACTAGCGTTAATAATAATGTACCACACTTCAAAATAGCTAAAAGGGAGGATTTTGAATGTTCCCACCACAAAGGAATGATGAATATTTGAGGTGATGGATATGCTATGTTGATTTATATACATGTATGAAAATATGACCTTATGCCTCATAAATATATACAATTATTATTTTTCAATTAAAAATAAAACTTTAAAAAAGATAACCATAACAATCCTTCAAAAAAGTTCTCACTTATCTAGAAAGTCTAGAAACTGTATTTATCTGGAAAGTTTATTTAGCTGGATTGCATTCCCACCTAACATACTAGCTAAAAGAAGCACTGCCATTTTTCTGCAGATATAGTAACGAGTGTATGGTCTTGTCTATTTAGTTTATCCCAATAGTAATTATTTGATTGTTTTCTCATCCATAATAGTTGTTAGCTTTCCCTACATGTAAAAAATTTTTGGTGTGATGTTGCCCTAGGGATTTGTTTTTAGAAGCATGACTGCCTTTTCTAGTTCATTTAGGTATATTAATGATAAAATTATTAATTCTGTGGGCATATAAAGCTTTCTTGATCAATGAAGAATGCAAAGGTTGTGTCTATAATGAACCACCAATGTTTTATTAAAAAATATCTAAGAACATTTTAGCATCCAAAAAACACACGAAGAGATGCTCAATGTCATTGGTCACTGGGGAAATGTATATTAAAGCTGTAATATGTAATGAGATATTACTTCACATCTATTGGAATGGCTGTATAAAAAAAAAAAAACCCAGGTAATAACAAGTAGTGGTGAGGCTATGGAGGAATTAGAACCATCACACAATGCTGGTGGGAATACAAGATGGTACCACCATTTTAAAAAAACAGTTGGGCAGTTTCTCTCAAAGTCTAACATAAATGTACCATATGACCCAGTAATCATACTCCTAGACATATATGCCAAAGAAATGAAAATGTATTTTCATATTGGAAACTTGTATGTAAATGCTCATAACAGCATAATTCATAATAGCTAAAAAGTGAAAACAACTCAAATGTTCAACTGATGGATGAATTAACACAGTGTGATATTCTAAAAAGGTGATAATTATTATGCAATAAGTAGAACAAAGTACTGATACAAGCTACAACATGGGTGAATTTCAAAAACTATGGAAGATAAAAGAAGCCAAACCTCAAAAAACACGTATTACATGATTCTTTTTGTATGCAATGTACAGAAAAGGCAAGCCTGTGGAGAGAAAAAGTTGATCCACGGTTGTCTGGGACTGGAGGTGGGAGTGGGATCTTTCTGGAATGACGGTGATGTTCTAAAATTAGACTCTGATGATGGTCATACAACTTTGTACATTTACTAAAAATCATTATATTGTACAATTCTAAAAAGAAGTGCAGATTATTGGAAGTAGATATTACTGAAATATAAATCCTTCATACTAAAAATATGAGTAGAATAATTTATTGTTCAAGGAGACAGTATAAAATAACTACATATCTGAAAGTACCAATTTAACAGATTGAAAAGTGAGAGAAATTATACCTAAAAGTTATGCAATACATGACATTCTCTAACAGGGGGAGACTGTATTGCAGACTCTCTGGAGGGTGCATTTACGCAAAGGTTGTTTTATTTTTTTTGAGTTGGAGTCTCACTCTGTTGCCTAGGCTGGAGTGCAGTGGCATGCTCACGGCCACTGCAGCCTCAACCTACTGGGCTCAGGTGATCCTTCTGCTTCGGGCATGTGCCACCATGCCTGGCTAATTTTTTGATTTATTGTAGAGATGAGGTCTCACCAAGTTGCCCAGGCTGGTCTAGAACCTGTGGGCTCAGGCAATCCTCTCACCTTGGCCTCCCAAAGTGCTGGGATTATTGACGTGAGCCACCGGGCCCGGCCTAGGCATAGGGTTTTTACATCAGCAACTATTTTCTAAAATAAAGTATATTAAAATATTTATTAGAGACAGAAAATATAGCTCCATAATGGAAGGTACATGTGACTGACAGGGAAGTCCAAAAAAAGGACACAAACTCAGGGGACAGACAGGAGGACCCACATAGCATATGATTCTATTTATATGAAATGTCCAGAATAGGCATTTCTGATAGAGACAGAAAGTAGATTTGTAGTTGCCTAGCTGGGGGGGACTAGGGAGAATGAGGGGATAAGAGGTATGGGATTCCCTATGAGGGAATTAAAAGACTCTAACACTGGTCATGGCAATAGCTGCACGACTCTGTGAATACACTAAAACACTGATTTTTTTCTTTACTTTAAATGAGTGAATTGTATGGGATGCAAATTGTATCTCAATGAAGCTCTTAAAAAGGAGAATTAAGGAATATGTGAACTCCATCACAGTATATAAACTTTATTTGGATTCTGACTCAAATAAATAAGCTGCAAAAACAAAATAAAGTATATTTATGAGACAGTAGAAAAAACTTGGGAGTGAATGAAACATATTTTGGGTCATTGATTTTTTTTAACATAATTCTTCAATTTAGCAAGAACACTAGAAAGATTGTTTTGTAAAGTGGTCCATTTCCATGCATTATAGACACATTGAGATTACAACCTCCTTAAATATGGGTAAAGGTATATTAAATCTTTAAAATTCCCATATGCGAACATTCTAACATACTTCTTAACTGACCACTCAGACATCTGTCATATAGATTAAAAAACAATGATGTTTACTAAGAATGTTTACAAGATGAGTGTTCTCTTAAAGTCAAGTTATTACATCGTAAGGTATGAAAACTTTTTCTGTTTTGAATACTTTCATAAGTGAAAAAAGCATTCAGTCTTAGCCAGTAGACATAGGAAGTAGACATACCCATAAGGATTGGGTATTTATTTTAAGTACTTTGGAATATGTTATATGAGTCACCAGATGCTCATCTGATTGTCTTCTCCTAAGGGGGCAAATATAACTGAATTACTATTCCTTTATTAGTCCTCATGAAAGGGAAATGTACTCTACAACAAGGAGCGCTGTCAAAAGCTAACAGTAAGATGATTTCTTTTTTTTTCCCCTAAAAATTTCCTTAAATTTTAACCTTGTATTTATAGATGTTAAGTGGCAATCTGTAACACTTCAAAACAAAACAAAACTATAGAATATGTTGATTTCCCGATGACTGCTGAAGCAAAAACAAAATCTCTCTTACCATCCTGTTGATCCGTACAAAGTCTTCGGGTTTTTTTGCCCAAGGGGGAAGATCAACGTCATTTACCACGACTTCATCTTCTCTGACTCCAAGATTATATCCATTACTGTTGACAAACATCTCTGGTAGGTAGTAGAACTCTGGAATAAGTTCCTGCCAGAAAAAGAAATGTAGCATATTAAACCACTTTATAAAAATTCAAGAATAAAACTTTTAACTTATTAACTATAAATGGAATTAGCAATTTCTGTTTAAAACTAGTATTGTTTTACTTAATTCTATCCTTCATTTAAGACTTAAAAAAAAATGAAACATGTCTCTTGAACAATTTGCTTAAAAATGTATACAGATAATAGATATTTTAATGTTACCCATTTTCAATCTTATCCTGTCATAAATTAACTTAATTTGAGACATGCGTATACAAATTAACAAGAGCTCAAACAGCATTAGAAAACAAATATATAAAGCTATATCAACAAGTCTGTGCTGCTTAAAAACTTTCTCTGAATATTATTAATGAACTATCCAAATTAAAAAATTGTTGCCAGTATTTGTTAAAAATCATATACTTTCTACTTTTCTGACTACACTGGCAATTACAATACATGGTTTTTACAAAGAGATTCATTGTTTTATTTTTTGACTTGACGAAACAAATTATTTTTATATCTCCCACTGAGCACAATAAAGAGATAATATGCAATATGATAATTCGTTTATATTCTTTTGTAGAGACGGGGTCTTGCTATGTTGCCCAGGCTGGTGTCGAACTCCCAGCCTCAAGTGATTCTCCTGCCGTGCAATTTTAAATATTTAATGCATGCCATAGAAATGGTAGTTTCTTAATAAACTGGATGAACAGGTAACTTACGTTTACTTGTATACAAATAAACAATCAGATTCAAGGCAAACTAGTGTTTGATGTACAATGTCTACTTTAGAATAAATGTATGTTAATTTAGGATAAATGTGATGTAGAAATAAACTGATTTTAAGACCCTAACAGTTTTTGCTGTTGTTCTTTAAAAAAGTAACTGGGAGAAAATAAAAAACAAAAACAAACTATTATAGTTTTTCCGTATGTCATCTAGACCATTTTTTTGAAATATCAAGATGAGTTTGTGAGGCTACCATTTATTTGTGTAATATCATCAAGGCTGTGGCACAGCATCTAAAATTTAAATCTCACTGTGGTTTTGTCTAGGGATGCAAAGAAAAATTTGAAACCACCAGATACTGCTGTCTTCAAATAAACTGGATCCTTAACTTTCAAAGAGAAGTATAGACAAAAGCTTTCTTTTCATGAGTACTCCAACAAAAACCAACATGTCTGTTACAACTGAGAGTTATCTTAGAAATGCTCTGTGTAAATCTGATCATTATCCATTCTTGTGATAATTGTGAACCATCAAAAATATCATAATGTTCATTTTCTCCAGCATTATGGGAGTATCAGCAGATTCATATAAATGAATTTTCTGGATAAATGGAACTTTGCTTTGGTAAGAATCACAGCTTTTCTTCCATCTAAACCATTTAAACAGACATCTTTCTAAAATCCGTTACATACTTCCTTGACACTTACTAATTCACACAGTAACTGTTCTGAGTGCCAGACACTGTGATGGGTCCTCAGAGAACAAAGTCAACATGGCACGGCCTTACTGTCAAGTGATTCCTAGTCTGGGCCATGAGGCAATTGCATAACTGGGGGGTTTTAACACAGGATGATAGCAGCTGTGGAAGAATGGAGCGGAGAGGAGAGAGCTGGAAATCTGGGCAAAGCGGAGAAGACTTCACTGGAGATGGGACATTTGAATTGGGTGGCAGCTAAGAAGCAGCCCTGGAGCAGGGCAGACACCCTAGGGGAGTATGACTGAGGGGGCACGAGGAATACAGCAGGGGTGGAGGGCAGGGTGTTTGGGGATAGGGGGAGGCAGAGGGTGAGATGGTGGAAGGCATGTGGGACCAGAGGATAAAGGGAGTTCTATGAAGACCAGGCTGTTGGATTTTGTCCTACTGGCTTAGAAATCTTAAAGAAGAATTAGTGACACAATCAAATGCGTCTTACGGAAAGATACTGGGTGACCATGGACAGGATGTGCTGGTGGGTGGCGGGAGGCGAGGTATGTATGTGTATGCAGGGAGGAGGCCCAGCAGCCTGGGAGGGAGGAGGGAGGGGTACTGCCACATGTGGAGAGTAAGGGGCCCTGCTGCGGACATGATCAAGGAGGGGCATCTGCAGCAGGGCCACCAGGGTCAGCCGAAAGGGGGAGGGAGGCAATAAGGGATGAGCCCAGGCACGCAGATATCTCTCTGCTTCAGCAAGGTGGTTAGATGGATTAGGGAATTGCATGGCTCATACTGAGGGCAAATGCATATCAACAATAAACTGTGTATGAGACACCAGGCTGCAATGAACCAGGTACGAAAGGAGAACTCAGTGAAACTGTGTGAGTGAGTGCAAATTCTCAGTGACCCCGATGTGAAAAGGGAAAGGGGCTGAAGCAAAACCACACATGCGCATCTGCCAGTAATGGTGTGGTGCGGCTTGTTGAAGGCTAAGACCCTAAGAGGTGCTCTGGCAGCTCTGGCCACATCCATCAGCAATGACGATAATGAGCTTGATTTCCAGGCTGGCCCGTATCACAGGGCCCCTCAGTCATGGAGGGCCAGTTTGATTAAGGTGTATGATCGCCTTTACTGCTGTTCTCTTACTGGTCCCCAATCAGAAATGCGTACCCACGAGCTCAGGATTTCAACGTAGCAACATAAGACATACAGTTTTCTGTTGCCCTTACTCTCACTGCTTGGGAATACATGGGATGCCAGTAAAAGGTGCAGAAGAGGCAAAGAGCACTGCCATCTGCACATTACCTAGTCTTCACATGACACTGAATACTTATAACACCCCAAAGGGTCCCAAGGGAGGAGGGAATGTGAGCTCACAGGATGCTCGGTTTGGAGGGTGATTTAACTGGAATAGGTGCACATAAATCAGGGGTTTCCCTTACTGCCTTTCATCAGTTATTTGTGCTCACGTCCTTTCTCTATAACTAGACTACAGAAACTTCCTTGCGGACAGAGAGGGACATATAACCATGTGGACAGAGCAAAAAAATATATATATATATATTTATTTATTTAAACAACTCAAAGAATTTCAATTCATCTTCCACTATCTTTGCACTCTATAATGCTGTTCATATATTCTCTCCATTCTTTTTTTTTTTTTTTTTGAGTTGGAGTCTCACTCTGTCGCCCAGACTGGAGTGCAGTGGCCGCTCCCGGCCACCGCAGCCTCGACCTGCTGGGCTCCGGTGATCCTTCCGCCTCAGCCTTCCAAGTAGCTGGAATTAC
>CAUYQG010198037.1:0-12559 GCA_963574415.1 Tarsius wallacei | reverse complement strand
GGGAGGCTGAGGTGAGTGGATTGCCTGAGCCCGCGGGTTCAAGACCCGCCCGGGCAGGCGAAACCTCATCTCTACAATAAATCAAAAAAATTAGCCGGGCGTGGTAGCGCGTGCCTGTAGTTCCAGCTACTCGGAAGGCTGAGGCGGAAGGATCGCTGGAAAACAGCAGGTCGAGACTGCGGTGGCCGGGAGCGGCCGCTGCACTCCAGTCTGGGCGACAGAGTGAGACTCCAACTCAAAAAAAAAAAAAAAAAAAATTCTCCTTCCGCAAGTGGCACTGTTTGAACTCAGCCTGAGGTGCTTGCTTCTTAGGTCTGCCTCAGCCTCTGGTCCTTTTGCTTGCGGACCTCAGATACCTTTCCTAGCGACCCTCTTCTTGGCCTGTCCAGCTGGCTACTGGATCCCCTGAGACTGATGACCGTGGCAGTGCTGACTGAGGCTGCAGCAAGTGTCCTAAATCTGTTCTTGTTTTTTTTTTTCTTTCTTTTTTTTCCTTTGCGAATGAATCATTATCTGCAAATAGATTTATTTTACTTCTTTACTTCACTTTTCCAGTGCTCTAATATCTCATGTCTCATTTTGTTGGTTAATACCACCACTACAACAGTTGTAGTAGTGGAGGTGGTGGGCGTCCTTGCCTTTTTTCAACCTTATTAATAGTTAGCAGTTTTAGAACTTATTTCTGGCAAAGTGTTTTGTTGTCTTCTTCTAAGATTATAGTGTTAAATATTCTGCTTATTTTTTTCTTCTTCGGGGATTCCGGTTTTATACATGTTGGATCATCTTTGTCTGTCTTACATTTCAACCATTGTCTCTCTAAACCTTTATATGCCTTTCTTTATCTCATTTTTATTCTCTTGGTTCTTTTTGTACCTTTCTTTAATATTCTTTATTAAGTTTTAATTGAACAATTTTCTTCAAGAGGTACCTTGCAATTCAGTTTTCATGTTGGATTATTCCTACCACCCCCTTTGATTTCTTTCCTGGTTTCAATCAGTTTTGATTTCTTTTGTTAATTTCTGTTCTCTGTTTTTGACTTTGAATTTATGTTCTTTTTTTTTATGTTCAAATGCTTCTTTTGAGAGTATCTAAGTCATTTTGGAGGGTTTTCTTTTGCTTCATTACTGATCTTTTTTTGTGGGTAATTTTTATCAGTTGCATTGTTCTGATTTTCCTGTCTTCAACACTTATAAATTATTTGCATCTTTGGACAATATTGGTGGTTTAATTTTCAGATAGCTTGCAGAATTCCTAGTGCAAGAACACTTAAGAATAGTAAAATATGTTTTCTTATTAGTTGGCTTTTTTGAGAGAGGGCATGCATAGGATTGGCATGTGTTATAAGATCATTTTTAGATAGATTTTGTAGGACCCAAATTTTCCCCTCCTATTTATTTTTTTCCTTATCTTGCCATTTCTAAGGAGTTCCTCTCTCTCTACTTTTTTTTTTAAACCTTTTTTTTTTCACTCGAAACTGTCCCTTTCTAAGATGGCCTGATTGTATCATTTTATCTTTCCTTTAAGTCTCTTTCTTATAGTCTGTTTTGATCTACTAAGAATCTTTTTAGTATTTTCACTCTTAGGGTGTTTTTTTCTCTTTCTGTTGTTGATTTTAGTTTACTCTTATGCTGACCACCGAGTTTTATCTGCTTTGTTCCAGGCAGTTTTTTCTTTTCCCATACTGTCTTTGTGAAGTTTTGTGGTATAAGCGTGAAAATAGCTCTCTGGGATTTAGGGCTTATTTACATATAATTTGAAGTTTGGAGGTTCTCTGTTTTTGAGTTAGGCTTAAGGCATGGGGCTTTGGTTTTTTGTTTCTTTGGGATCTGGGTTGGAATATTCAGATTTACTCAGGCACTGTTGACTTGTCTCCGCAGCATTTAAACTGCTTATGTTTTGAAAATATTTTCTGATAATTTTTCCCTTTATGTGGTCATTTTTCATGGTAGAAAAGTTACAGATATCCTGATACCTACACAGATATTTATGATCTTATCTTAATTATTACCTTTTTTGGGTCACGTATGATACTTTATTGAAGGAAGATAGGTACACTCCCCCTCACCCTACATTTACAATGTCAGCATTGACATTTCAAATCAATGAAGAATCAAAAATCATTTTCATTTAAAAAAATCTCCTAATTAAATGAATCAGGTCTAATTAATTTCCACCTTTTTGAAAAGGAATTAATTTGCTGTCAGTAGGAGTTTCTTGGAATCATTATCATGATGATGCCACTGATGTTGTTGCTGATAAATATAAATTTGAAAGATGTTAATCTTTTAAACTTTCTTCATTTTAACCTCTGTTGCTTTGGACACATACCATATGTTGCTTCTTCTAGGCTATAGGAAGATTTTCTTTGAGTCGAGACCTCAAAGAAGATGAAATGAATCCTCATTTTTAGGAAAGGTAGAACTATAAACATATTTGTACTAGAGAAAGACCAGTATTTATCAGATGACCAGTTCTTTTCTAAAAATAAATCACTTTGGGTTAGGAACACTGTTATGGTAAAATATTTACATATTATAAAAACCTTACAACTGTAGTCAATGAAATTAAATGAAAATATTTACTCTGTATTCTATCATTCTCAATCAACTGCTATAATTTTTCATTATGCAGTTTTAAATTGTATATTCTTAAATTTTATACATTTTCATTCATCTTCTCAACATATTCTAAACACTTTTCTACTTTACTACAAACATTTACTAATGTTCACTTATGAATTCATTTTAAAAATTTATAACACTTTCACTTGTTTTTCTTTAAAATGTGGAAATCCATGTTTGTTGATATTCTTTTATGTAGAAAACCTAAAAAGCAAGGTATCATTTATTTCCTTTTTCTTTCCATTTAATCTTAAAGAAATCCTTTTGATAGCATTTGACTTTCTGATACAAAATAGAGTTTTCTAGGGAAACAAATTAGGTCAGTACTTACTGAGAAACTGATTTATTTATATTTTTTGATGACAGAGTTTCCTCTTGTTAATTTTTGCTACAAAATTATGTTGAATGAATAGATTGGTAGTTTATAACTAAACTCCAGGAGTAAGACACTATTTTATAAGTTATTGATTTAATGTTGGTAAAAGCCTCACTGTTATGGGCAAAAAAACATACCTCTGATTTTGTGCAGATGTTTTATTGTGATAGATCTATTATCCAGCTATTAGAAGATAAATGACTAATCTTTCCCATTTTCCATGCCTCAAGAAAATTGAAATAAGAAGGGGAATATCATTTGGGCTGTATGATTAGGGCAGGTTGGATGGCCATTAATTTAAGGAAGGAAAATCTTGGCAGCATTGGCCAACTTATACCATATTATCAATCAAACCTTGATGCACTTCTTGTGATGACCCAGCACTCTCAGGTTTTTGCAACGTTAATTAGAATTCATGACAAAATAGATGCAAGGAAACGTTTTGTACCCTTCATAATTTTATAGAAAATTTATTGTTATTAGAGGAACCATTTGCTTAGTGTGATTTTTTTCATTACCAGCTTGTCAACTAGCATAGATAATCTGGAGAAAATATGAACTCCATAGATGGGGTGTCACTTTTGTTGATGGTTCATGTAGTTTACCTTGGAGCACAGCTAATGGCTGAAGTTCATAGCAACAGCACAGAAAAACGTGGCTACCAGGGGAAGATAAATGAACCATGTTTATTGCTTTAATATAAAAAATACATAAATGGAAAACTGCATTTGAATTTGATGAGCTCATTGCTAGTTTTGTTGGAGTGATTTATATTTCCCCTTACATGAAAAGCTACTATTGACATAGTGAGATGGAAATTAACTGTCTGCTTTTTGGAAACCGATATTTTTGCTTTTAAAATCTGAGTAGATCATTTTATTTTAATTCTGAATGTTTTATAGAATATTGAACATTTAAGAGACCAAAATTATTAATTCTGCTAGTGTTTAGCCCAGGATCAGATTTTTAAAACTATACAATGAAGTATCTAAAATGGTCAGTTTTAGTTTGTAAAAGTACTCTTTATATTCTACTTATTTTTATGTTTCCTTAAACTTTATTTGTACTAAAGTAATTGCTAATTTTCTTTCCTTTTTCTTTTAATGATATTTGTTAGTACTTTAGAATGTGTCAGTCCTTTGGAATTATTGTGTACTTTGGCTCTTGATTTAATAAATTTAATATTGTATGATAGCTGATATTCCATTTAATTGTTTGGTGTCTAAACATATTTGGAAAAAAATAATTTTAGGTTTAGATAAAATAACTTGATTTTATTTTGTTGAATTATCCGTTCAACTGTGTGGATCATTTCGTTTTGAGTGATATTCTTTGTTTTTGTACTTGAACACCCTTTGCCAATTGATAATAGGCATTAAGATTGATATATATATAGTATAGATGTTTGTATTTCACAAATAATGAGTTATTCTGTAGTTTGGTCTCATATACCTAGTTGTTTTAAGAGATTTTAAAATTATGCTAATGCTAACCTCATAGAAATATAATTATCACAAAATAATTTCTGAAAGTAGTTTTTGCTGAAGACAACAAAATGTGGAGTTGAAAACGTGAACTTCCTTTCCATTATCAATAGCAAATGGAAAATTATACGTATAATACATTTTTATTTAGTTCACACAAATAATCAACTCTTTGCTTTTTCGATTGAGGTGCATACATGCTGGGACCAGCAGGCACCAGTACATGAGCAGGGCTGGAGTCAATAAATGCGGCTTCACGTTTATGCTGATTGGTAATTCATAAAATCCCCACAGGACTTGAAACTTGCTTAGCATAATAGCACGTCTATATTCTGAGCTGTTTTCCCTCAATTGTATTGTTGGTTGCATATTAATAAACTAAATGTCAGCCAAGTAGAGGGACAAACACTCAAAATATGAATATCATTGTAGCTAATATTTTTCAAAAAGTACCATTTCAGTAAGTTATATTTCTATTTAATTGCTTATTTTAAGTCATTGGGGAAATTTTAGACACTAAATTGGAGATCCCTGGTGTTCAGAAAGAATATGATATTAATTTGTTTTTCAAAACCATAATATATTGTGGGCTAACTGCACATATATCAGTGGTACATATGTAGAAATAGTTGTATATTAAATATTCTGCTTAGCTTGTATCTTTAGACTAAAAGGATCTTAATTTTATCACTTTGTGAAAGCATGAACAATTTAAAAACCAGCATTTATGATTCATTAATTGGTCTCGGAGAAAACTGCCTTTTATTGGTAATATATTATTCCAACTTACACACATTGTTATAAAAGTGATGATAGCCCAGGTGATGTACTAAAATTTCAGTCATTATATTTTCTTTGTAAACAAAGTACATTGGTAAAGACATGTGGATTAAGATGTGTAAGATTTGAAAATATTTTTACACTAAAAAGCCTTATGAATTTCTCATATACTTTTTAACGTAAATTCATTGTAGAGTTATTGTCATTTTAAACTGATACAATGTTATTATCTTGGTTCTTTTTCTGAATATTGTTATGAACAGAGTAGTGAATTTTTAGAATAGAATTTAGGTTAGTTTTAAAAATGAAAAATGTGCGTGATTAATGTTTAATCTGTATATAAATAATTTATTATTATTTATCCTGATGAAATAAAAATTGAATTTACCTCTTTTCAGAATAGTATTTGTTTTCCAGACATATTAGAACCATTATGATTATTCTTTGAGAGATAGATATTTTAAAATTTGTTATTTGAATGTGATCATGCATTTTAATTAAATAACTGAGTACTTTAAATATTGATTGGCATGACACTGATTATACCACTTATAATGCCTGAGTAGGATCTTTGGTAGGGGGGAGTAACTTTTTTTAATAAGTTACTATTTCTTTCTTTTTTAGCTTGTAGCTGGCAGCGTTGTGATGGCTTTTGAAGAAGTATGCCCGGATAGAATAGATCTGATTCACAAGAATTACCGCAAGCTATGTAATTTACTAGTTGATGTTGAAGAGTGGGGGCAGGTTGTCATAATTCACATGCTAACTCGATATGCTCGGACACAGTTTGTCAGCCCTTGGAAAGAGGTAAGTGTTGAGTGGTCTTCTACTTATCAAGTAGACTGAGAGAATGGATGAGCTTTTAAAAACATATACAAAAAAAATTAAGACTAATAAAATATAGAAATGTGCATATTTAAGGAGGACTCATTTTTCTCATGTGTTTTTAGAAAAGCAGGAAACCAATATAAATGCAAGAATAATTGTCCATTATTTTGGCACTGACTGATAAGTATTTAGTAGCATAGTATGTAAACTATTAGCATGATATCTGGCAAGAGACCCTTGATAGGAGCAGTAGCATGATACAGTACTCACAGTGACATTACCAAACCATGTTTTTTTTTGTTGCCAGTTACTTTCACACCCTTGAGTCCCAGCTGTTCCAGGTGCTCATTTGTAAAAGTGGGTGATGTGTTTCTGTAAACATGTGAACTTATACCTAAAATAATTTCTTGCCTTTCCAGATAAAAATTGTTGAACTTTTAAACTACTTTTTTTTAAATTTTTTATTTCTAAAATATGTTTTTCTTTTCTTCACTTTAGCTGGTAGTATTTTAGTAAAATTTATAATTAAATATACCTTAAAGTAGAGTTGTTTTCTTTTTGCAAATTAACATTAGAAGCATACCTTATTTTTTTCATTATATTGACAAATTAGAAAATTTTAATTTTATCACATAACTTGTAATCAAGTTCCTCAGTATGTATATATTTAAGATTGAAGTATAAATTGTAAACTTGTATGAAGTTCTTAAATATTATAAGAATAGTACATTCTAATAACTTTTGCAGTCTTTTTAAATGTAGTATTATAGGTTTTAAAATCAATTGTGTAAAAAAAGATTAAGAAAACCCTATTATGTCAGTGTTTTGTACACAAACTTATGAATAGGCCTTGCATGCTCAGTATGACTTGCTTTTATTAATCAGAAATAATATTTAAGTGAGAGAAACATGTAAATAAAATAGAAAATTGTTTATAATACATGCTTTAAATGACGCATCAAGCTTGCAAACAGTTATAAAATGTTGATCAATATTTTCTATACCAACTTAGTATTTTTTAACATTAAAGAGTACTTAAAAGATTTTATTATAAATCAAGAAGACTATACTATTAATTTCTATCTCACTTTTAATATTAACAAAGTGATTATGTTATTCTACTTAAGCATTGAAGTACATTTTGAATTATTGACATATAAAAGTCTTATGTTGCATAGGGTTCTTATATTGATAAAATTTAACTATCCTTGTAAACCTTAATTTTATAAAGTTAATTTTATTTGTTATTGAGCAAAGTACAATTTTGATGGCACTTTTGTTAGATTAAGCAACATGGAAATATCTCAGCCCTTTTATGATAACTTTGACAAGAGATTTTTGTTGCTCAGCAGCTTATTTGTTTGATTTCAGCCAATTCCTTTCAGAAATTCTGTTCAGATTTTTTTTTCTGTTGTGTAAAATCATAGGTAACTTTGGGTTATCTAACCACTGTCACCATTTAAAAGTTTAAATTTTACTTTCCTATCTCTGTCACATTTTCAGTAGCTGTATGTAAATGATCCTTTGCTTTGCTATTATATATAAACTGGAGTTAAATTATATACTTGCCATATATTTTTATATCTAAAAATATGTAACAGATAGTAAAATCTTTGTTTCTGTGGTTTGTCTGTTTATTTGTTTTTCTATTCCTTGAATTTTATTTTATCATATTTTAGATAAAATTCATTTTTAAAGCTATATACAAAGGCAAGAAAGTTAAATTCTGTATTGTCATATACACTTATTCTTTTGACAGATAATTTGAAAAATTGAGACTATATTCAGTCTTCCTTTGTGTTTTCACAAGTTAACCCGATGAACATCAACTATTACAAACAAGAGATGAAGTCTGGTCATTGTCCCTGGCACACAGGAATGGGCTAAATCGTTTCTTCTCTTTGCCACTTATTTGCAGCCCAACCTTGGCTTGATTCTAAATGCTGTGGTTCTTACCCTGATTTAGTGGTTTTTCGAATGTGCACTTCAGCTCTCAGGGTGCTTTAGCATTGCCACAGGAACAACCAAAGGGGCCTTGATTCTCTGCTTGTGCAGCCTCTCTTTGGCTTCCTTTTTTATGCATCTTTGCTTATGCCTTCTTTTGTGAAAGATTGCTTTGCTTAAAAGAAAGAAAGAAAACCACTTAATTAGAAGATTTGTAAGAGTTTAGCTAATTCTAAGCATTCTGTTTTTTTTTTTTTTAAAGTTATAAAAGCAATTCAGGTACATCGTGAAATAAAAAAACAAATTTCCTTGAAGTTTCCTATTATTGACAACCATTTAATTTCAGTTATTCGGGTGGTTTTAAATTTTACTTTGGATAAGATATTTCTCTTTAATTTATTAACTTAAGATGGTATCAGTTGACCTCAACCCATGGAAAAATTATTCATTGACTGTTTAAGTTCGTTTAAGAGTTTTGTTTAGCTCAGAATAATCAAGATAACAGGCTTGTGTTTGCATGTGTACATATGTGTTGTTTAGAACCAACATGAAAGATTTGAAAGGATCCCCCCTTAATGTAGTATTAGAATTAGGGATGTAGAAGATATTTAACTCTTGATACAAATACATTTTACGAAATTAAGGTTCCAATGGGTAATCAGCATTAGGATCACGTCAGTTTCTCACTCATCGTGTTAACCTATTTCAGCTTTTCTCTGTGCTAATTGTGATTTTGTTTTATTGAGAAACTCTGCAGTGAACAGTCTAGCCATTTGTAGCTGGGAAGATTTCTGACCTAAACTTGGTGTTACTTATAAGTTTTAGGACTATACACGATAGTTTTAGTTTTAGAAGTTGGCAAACTAAATCACAAAGCAGAGTTTGACCGGTCGGAAGAAATTGAGAAGTATTTAGCCTTTATGTCTACTTGCTGTTTCACGTCTGATGTTGTAAAAGGCATACCATGTAGTAAAGAAAGGTTAAGATGATTATAGAAGACAAGGTGGAACACTGCTTAGCAGAGATAGTCCTGAGTGGTTACCTTCTTTTTTTATCCTTTTACCATCAACACTTACTTGAATGTGCTATTTCATGGAATCAGCTGAGTAGAAATGTCTTTATTCAAGCCCCCATTCTTTTGACCTACAGGCAAAAGTTACTTACATGCTGTATAAACCCCATTTTATGAAAAATTTACGTTTTTACTTTGAAGTAAAAGAATTTGCCAATGGGAAAACATTGTCACTAAAATAATATATTGACATAAAAGGTATTTAAAATTAGCTGCCTATAATACCAAATTCATTGAAATCAAGCAGTTTTCTCTAAAGGGCTAAGAGGAAATGTGAAGATTAATACCATGATGTTTTAGACATAATGATTTATCATTTTTGCTGTACTTTCTTGTGTAGTATTTTATTTGTGATAGAGCAGTTATAATATCAAGTTTTAGATGAAGAAACTAAGGTACAGAGTTTACCAACTCACCTAAGATAATACTTGTAAAAGGTGAAGGAGAAATATAAACAGTTTCTGATGGCGAGGACAACATTCTTTCCTTTATAGTCTATTATCTCATGACTTTTCAATTGAAACAATTTTTTGGATACCTTGACAAGTTTTTGTGTGTTTGCTCATGGTGTTCAGTCAAACCAACTTTGAAACCACATTTCATAGTGCTCAGACATTGCAATTAGCTAACAGCCATAATTAAATTTGCTTTCAAAGAGGAAAAATTATGTTTCTTATTGAATTTTTGCAAACATTTGTTCATGTTAATATGCTTGAAGGGTGGCAAAATTGTTTTTTTGAGGAATTGAAAATTAATAGACATACTTTTTGAGATGAGCTGATATACATGCTTTTGTCAAGTTCTCAAATGAACACATCATATACGAACAAGCTTCTTCAGGGACAGAAGAGATTTTTAATTTAGTTTATTTGCATCATTATAGATCAGTATTTAGGCTGTTTATATGTAAATGTATGATTTGAGGAACAATTAAGTGTTGATAAAGTAGATTGCAGTCATATCAATTGCAGTGCATTTTCCATAATTTTTCTAACTGACATCTTTGATGATAAATAGTGGATGCCAAGTCAAAGCCGATTATACAGTGCACTAGGAATTCATGGGGCTGTCAGGGAGAAGACCGATTGACTTTAAATTTACATATTAATGAGAAGATTTGTTAAGAGGGTGCTTGACTATAGAAAATAACAGCATATTTATAGGGCACGACATTTTATAAATAAAGCTGATGCAGGAAAATGGAAATTAAACCTTTTAGGTTAATAAATTCAAGAGACTGCTAAAATGCATATTTGCATTTTTATTTTCTTAAATTTACCTTACTCTTTGCAGTTCATGCGGGTTGTTTTTTATTCTAGGTCAAGTTTGTATAATTTTCAAGGATATAAATTACTTAAGTATTTTCTTTGTCTTGCAGGCCTATTATGGGAAACTACTTGATGCATAAATGTAAATCTCTAAGACTGAAGTTGATTTTGTAGAATTGATAGATTTAAAAATAAATATTATGAAACACAGTAAATTCTAAGAGTGATTTGAAATAAAACCCAAAATCCTTCAGTGGCATTAACTGTAAACTGAAATGAAACTCTGACACTGGCCCTTGTTAGGAATACTTTTAATTTTATGAATCTAGCTCATTACAAATGATTTTCTCTAGGAGGTGACAGTTTTGCAAGAATTATCAAAATATTTTACTTCAGTGATTTGGAACTTAACTCTAAATTGTCACTGTTACTTTTTAGAATATGAATCCAGGTATATAATTCTGGTGGAATCTTAATTTACTTTCGTTTTTCTCTTTATATTTGTACTTTAGATATAAAACATTACATAGGTTTAAGAAAGTCTAAGTTGAGAATTTTGTTTAAAGAGTTTTTAAGAGAAGTTCTTAAGTTTTGCAGAGGGAGCTATAAATTATATACATAGTTTTTGATGGGCGATTTTCTGCAGGTATAAAGGTACTTCAGAGAAAGTGCTTCGTGAACTCCACATCCAAGTCTTGTCTTAAGGGACCAAAATGTTAGAAATTAATGAGTTTTAATTTCCTTTACTGGCTAATTTTTTTTTGTAAAACAAATTCTCTTTGTGCCTAACCGAGGGAGTGTTATTTGATCATGCTATTTTGTGGATTTTTTTCAAAAAACAAAATACTGAACCTGGTTGTGGTGACTCATGCCTGTAATCCCTGCTCTTTGGGAGGCAGAGGTAAGAGGATTGCCTGAGCCCAAGGATTCAAGACCAACCTGAGCAACTCGGCGATACTTCATCTCTACAATAAATAAAACAATTAGCTGGGCATGGTGGCGCATGCCTGTAGTTCTAGCTACTTGTAAGGCTGAGGTGGAAGGATTGCCTGAGCCCAGCAGGTTGAGGCTGCTGTATCTGTGAATGTGCTACTGCACTCCAGCCTGAGTGACCAGCAAGACTCTGACTCAAACAAAACAATACTGAGAAATTGTGGTATAACCCATGCTTTATAATACAAGTAAAAGTTTTTTTTGTACTCTTTAAAAAAAAATTTTTACTTTTAAAATTGTGGGGTACAATTCAGAGTTAGTTATACAAATATTCATTGTGCAGGTACCCTTGATGATGAGATGTGCCCGCCCTTCCCAGGCAGTTTCCCACTACTGCCAATTGCACCTCCCTGCCCCCTCTGCCCCCGCATGTTCCTGTCACTGTCATTCCTTTTCTTATGGTATTATGATAGTTGTTCAAGGTCCACTTATGAGTGAAAGCATGTGATACTCAATTCTTTGTTTCTGTGAAAGATTGCTCAGTATTACAGACTCTTAAGTCCATCCAGATTGCTGTGAAGTTCATGATTTTGTTCTTCTTTATAGCTGCGTAATATTCCATTGTGTTATATGTACCACATTTTTCCTATCTAGTCCTCTTTTGATGGGCAGCATGGCTGGTTCCACGTTCTTGCTCTTGTGAACAATGCTGCGGTAAACATATGTGTGCAGGTATCTTTTTTATAGAGTGATTTGAGTTCTTCCAGGTACGCTCCCAGTAGGGGGATTGCGGGGTCATATGGAAGACCGATTTTTAGAACTTTTAGGAATTGCCACACTGTTTTCCACAGAGGCTGTACTAGTTTACACTCCCACCAACAATGTAGAAGTGTTCCCTTTTCGCCACATCCTCTCGAGCATCTGTTGTTTTTTGAGTTATTGATGATGGCCATTCTGACTGGAGTTAGGTGGTATCACAGTGTAGTTTTAATTTGCATTTCTTTGATGACTAGTGAGGCTGAACATTTTTTCATGTATCTGTTGGCTGCTTGTATGTCTTCTTTTGAGAACTGTCTATTCATCTTATGCCCACTTTGTAATGGGGCTGTTTGTTTTTTTCTTTTCAGCATGTTTGAGTTCCTTGTAGATCCTAGATGTTAGGCCTTTGTCAGACATAGAGTTAGCAGATATTTTTTCCCAGTCTGTGGCTGTCTCCTTGCTCTCTTGATGGTTTCTTTGCCTGAGCCTACAGG
>CAUYQG010198034.1:0-18368 GCA_963574415.1 Tarsius wallacei | reverse complement strand
TTTTTTGAGTCGGAGTCTCACTCTGTCGCCCAGACTGGAGTGCAGTGGCTGCTTCTGGCCACTGCAGCCTCGACCTGCTGGGCTCCGGCGATCCTTCCGCCTCAGCCTTCCAAGTAGCTGGAACTACAGGCACGCGCTACCACACTCGGCTAATTTTTTTATTTGTCGTAGAGATGACGTCTCGCCAAGTTGCCCAGACGGGTCTCGAACCCGCAGGCTCAGGCAATCCACTCACCTCAGCCTCCCAAGGCGCGGGTTTACAGGCTGAGCCACTGAGCCTGGCTAAGCCTGAGATTTTTAAGTCATCAAAAGTTAAAGGTGAGGGCTGGACGCGGTAGCTCACACCTATAATTCCAGCACTTTGGGAGGCCAAGGTGAGAGAATTGCCTGAGTTCACAGGTTCGAACCCAGCCTGGACAACTTGGTGAGCCCTCATCTTTACAATAAATGAAAAAATTAGCTGGGCATAGTTCCAGCTCCTTGGAAGGCTGAGGCGGAAGGATCGCCGGAGCCCAGCAGGTCGAGGCTGCGGTGGCCGGGAGAGGCCACTGCACCCCAGTCCGGGCGACAGAGTGAGACTCCGACTCAAAAAAATAAAAAATAAAAATAAAAAACTGAGGTAAGCTAGTCCCAGCTACTCAGGAGGCTGAGGCGGGAAGATTGCTTGAGCCCGGGAGTTCAAGGTTACAGTGAGCCATGATCATGCTGCTGCACTCTAGCCTGTGCAACAGAGTCAGACCCAGTTTCTAAAATCAAAAGTCACAAAAATAGTCTCTAATTTGTAAATTAACCAGATTATGTTTGCAAATATTTAGCTTTTGAAAACTTGCTGTGAAGTCATGTTCTCAGTTCACAGGTTCTAGTGGTCAGGCACAATTTATCTCTGCGTATTTCACTCACCCTGATTACTTTTTTTTTAAATTCAAATTTAGTTAATTTTTTTTTTTTTTTTTAGAGACAAGATCTCTCTGTGTTGCCCAGGCTAGTCTCTAACTCCTGGCCTTAAGCGATCCTTCAACCTCTGCCTCCCGAAGTGTCACCCCACCACCCTGATTACTTTGAGACAACGCTGACACCATCGCTACCAGGTTCTCCAAAGTGTCAACACTTCTGTTTGCTCAGTACGTACAATTTTTTTTCTTTTCCAGTCTTTCACATGAAAAAGCAAAATTCTGCTTACTTTCAAATCTTTGAGTGATATTGGCATTTCAGAAGATGAACCACATGACTCCTTTGGCCTCTTTTTTATTTTATTTTTGAGTTGGAGTCGCCCAGGCTGGAATGCAGGGGCAAGCTCACAGCCACCGCAGCCTCAACCTGCTGGGCTCAGGCGATCCTTCCACCTCAGCCTTCCAGGTAGCTGGAACTACAGGCATGGACCTCCATGTCCAGCTCATTTTATGATTTATTGTAGAGATGCGGTCTCACCAAGTTGCCCAGGCTGCTCTCGAACCCCTGAGCTCAGGCAGTCCTCTCGCCTCAGCCTCCCAAAGTGCTGGAATTACAAACTTAAGCCACTGTGCCCAGCGCCAATCCAATTTTTGTTGTTGTTGTTTTTTTTGAGTTGGAGTCTCACTCTGTCGCCCAGACTGGAGTGCAGTGGCATGCTCAAGGCCACTGCAGCCTCGACCCGCTGGACTCCGGCGATCCTTCTGCCTCAGCCTTCCGAGTAGCCAGAACTACAAGCACGTGCTGCCACGCCCGGCTAATTCTTTTGGTTTATTGTAGAGATGAGGTCTCGTCAAGTTGCCCAGGCGGGTCTCGAACCCATGGGCTCAGGCAATTCACTCACCTGTCTCCCAAAGCGCGGGATTACAGGCTGAGCCACCGAGCCCGGCTCAATTTTTTTTTTTTTTAAGATATGGGGTATAGGCCGGGCTTGGTGGCTCAGCCTGTGATCCTGTGCTTTGGGAGGCTGAAGTGAGTGGGTTGCCTGAGCCCGCGGGTTCGAGACCCGCCTGGGCAACTTGGCGAGACCTCATCTCTACAATAAATCAAAAAATTAGCCAGGCATGGTAGCACGCGCCTGTAGTTCCAGCTACTCGGAAGGCTGAGGCGGAAGGATCGCCGGAGCCCAGCAGGTCAAGGCTGCGGTGGCCGGGAGCGGCCACTGCACTCCAGGCGATGGAGTGAGACTCCAACTCAAAAAAATAAATAAATAAATAAGATTAGAATGAAATGAAAAGATTATAAAATATAACGCAAATTTCGGCTGTTACATTTTATATATTTTTTGCAAATAATTTCTAAAATGCATGCTCGTTGTCACAAGTCAAGCAATTTACTACAAAACCTTATAAAAGCAAAATTAATTTCTCCCTCAGACCATACCCATTTCTTTTATTCTCATCACCCCACAGTAACCAATAGTGACACCAGTTATGCATTTTCTTTTTTTTTAATTTTAAAGATGTAGGGTATAATTTAGGGTGAGGTACATAAGTGGTCATCACACAGGTGAAGTCTAGGCCTCCCGTTGGTCCTCACTTCGCCTGGTTTGGTTTCAGGTACCCTTATTGATATTATGTTCCCATCCTTCCCTGGCAGTGACCTGTTACTGCCAATCCCATTCACGTAGTATGATGACAAATGTTCCTGCATGAGTGAGAACATGTAGTACTCAGCTCTTTGTTTCTGTGATCAATAGCTGAGTATGATGGACTCTAAATCCATCCAAGTGGTTGCGAAGTCCAGAATTTTGTTCTCCTTTACAGCTGCATAATATTCCATCATAGCATTTCTTCTTTTAGTTAATACGTATCACAAACACATTTTCAAAACATATGTGTGTCTATTGCTTTTAACAAATTCACACTATATTAAATACATTCTTCTCTAACTTTCTTTTAAAATTTTGAAAATATATCATGCAAGTCACCAAATGTAGATTACTTCCTTTCTCTTCTACTATCTATAGTTACATGTGTGTATATCACATGCTATGTGTATGTTCATGAACTGGAGTATATCGCTTCATGATAGAATTGTTTTAGGAGAGGATATTTAGCTCTTCCTCTCTCTTTAAAATTAACTTGGAGGCACTCATCTTGTTCTTCAAAAATATATAAGCCGCATTAAAAACTTGCAGTATTTTACTCCTCACATGCACACAGACACACAGTTACATACACACACAAGAGTATCATCATTATGTTACTTTTAAAGAGTGGAATCATATTACACATCCTCTACATTTTAATTTTCTCATCTATTAGTACTGCCTAAAATAACTGGGAAATGTTCCATTTATTTTATTAATGGATTTAACCTGACATGAAAAAGACACCATAATGTATTGACTCCTTCCTCTCTTTAATGTTCAAGGATTTTATTTCATTTCTTTCTATTTTGAACAATACTATAATAAACACCTTAATAAATGTATCTTATTACTACTGCTTTTATTTCTATGGGACATATTTCCAAGATTAAAATTTCTGGGTGACAGCGTATATATTTTCAATTCTGATGGATATAGTCAGAATGTTTTTTCAAAATATATGGACAAATTAGATTTTCATAGTAATATACATATATTTCCCCCTTCCTTACCACAATAAGTGATGTTTTCATTTAGCATTTGACAATCTGATGGGTGTAGTTAAGTCACTCAATGTTATTTCAATTTATATTTCAAAATTATGTTTTACATTTTTAAAAATTTACATTTTTGTTAGTATCAGAGAATTTAAGTATTTTTGTGTCCATTGGTCATTCGGATTTGTTAAGAATTGTTTATTTATGTCTTTTGTCCAACTATTATTTGGTTTCTGGTTCTTTTCTGATCAACTGTGGTTAATATGGACTTTCCTTTTTTAGTGCATAATATTTTTGTCCTTTTACTTTTTTGGTCTTCACCATATTTTACTTATTTTAAAGATAAGTGGTACAATTCAGGATTGAGTATACAAGTGGTCATCGTATAGGTAAATTTTGGGCCTCCCTTTGATCCCCACTTTGCCTGGTCTGAGATCAGTTACCCTTATTGATGTGTCTCCCCACCCCCCTCACCTCAGCAGTATCTTGCTACTGTCAATCCCTTTCTTATAGTATTATGGTCAATGTCCAGGGTCTGCTTATGAGTAAGAACATGCTCTGTCTTTGTTTGTGTGATAGGTCACTGAGTATGATCGACTTTAAATCCATCCAAGTTGCTGCAAAGTCCATATGTTTGTCCTTCTTGATAGCTGCATAATATTCTGTTGTGTCTATGTTTCAATAAGTCATCTACATTGATCTATTTTAAATACTGATTTCATGTATATATTTGGCCATACTTACCCATATTTTATACAATTGTTTTCAATTTTTATATGGTCAAACCGATTATTTTTTTTATATTTTATGATTTTCTGTTTTGATTAAGAAGCTCTCTCCTACTCCTGAAAGCCCTCAACATTTTTCTTTATTTCAATAGCTTTAGGGTGTACAAATAGTTTTTGGTTGCCTGGTTGCATAGTATAGTGGCAAGGAAGCTTAGGATTTAAGTGCACCCATCACCTCCACTTATGCACACTGTACCTGAGAGGTGATTTTTCATCCCTACACCCCTTTTCTTTTCCTGCTTCTGAGTCTCCAATATCTATTATCTCATTCTCTATGCCTTCTCAGATCCTTGATTTAGCTCCCACTTACAGGTGGGGACATACAGTGTTTGGCTTTCTGTTCCTGAATTAGTTCGCTTAAGATAATGTTCTCCAGTTCCATCAAAGTTGCTGCAAAAGACATTTCATTCTTATTGATAGTGCCATAGCATTCCATAGTGTATATGTACCACATTTTATTATCTACTGATCAGCTGATGGGCATCTAGGTCGATTTCACATCTGTGTAACTGTGAATTGTGCTGCCATGTACAAGCGGGTATTTCTTGTATAATGACCTCTGTTCCTTTGGGTAGATACCTGGCAATGGAATTGCTGAACCAAACAGTAGACCTACTTTTAGTTATTTGAGGAATCTTCATACCAATTTGCATGGAGGTTGTACTAATTTACACTCCCATCAACAGTGTATAAGCATTCCCTTTTCTTGACATCTGTACCAGCATCTAGTGCCTTCATTTTTTTCATAATGGCCATTTTTACTGGTGTAAGGTGGTAATCTCATTGCATTTTTAATCTGCATTTTCCTGACAATCAGTGATGTTGAACCTTTTTTCATATGTTTCTTGGTCATTTTTATATCTTCTTTTTAGAAATGTCTGTTTATGTTATTTGCCTAATTTAATTTTTTTTTTAATGAAGATGAGGTTTTGCTATGTTGCCTAGGCTGGTCTTAGACTTCTGGGCTCAAAGCGATTCTCTGGTCTCAGTCTCTAAAAGTGCTGGGATTACAATGAGTCTGGCCTGTCTACTTTTTAATGGGGTTATTTGCTTTTTTAATGGGCTTATTTGCTTTTTTCTTGCTGATTTGTTTGACTTCTTTGTAGATTCTGGATACTAATTCAAATGTATAGTTTCCAAATACCTTCTCCCATTAAGTTGGTTGTCGATTTGCTCTATTGATTATTTCTTTTGCTGTGCAGAAGATTTTCAGTTTAATTAAGTGACATTTATCTGTTTTTGTTGTATTTACTTTTCAGATTTTAGCTATAAATTACTTGCCTAGGTTGATTTCCAGAAAAGTTTTTCCTACGTTTTTTACTAGGATTATTATGGTTTCAGGTCAGACATTTAAGTCTTCAATCTATCTTGAGTTAATTTTTGTATATGTGGAGAGATAGGTGTCAGTTTTCAATTTTCTGCATGTAGCTGTTCAATTTTCCCAGCACAATTTCTTGAATAGGGTTTCCTTTCCCATGTACAAGTTTTTGTTGCTTTGACCAAGATCAGTAGGTTGTAAGCATTTGCTCATCTATAGGCTGAGAGAAGTTTTCGATTTTATTGAGTAGCTGGCATTTACTCATTAAATTTATTTTGCAATGGCTCGAACTAATATTTTGTTATACATTAAATTTTTACATCTACTGTGGTCTCTTTCAGATTTTTTTCTATTCCATTCCAATGATCTATTTGACAATTTATTTATTAATCAACTTGAGTGCATGGCATCAAAGTCTTTTCAAATTTAAGACTAGCTGTCCTTCTCTTTTTGTTATATGTCTTTGTTACACTTGGATACTTACTCCTCCATTATTGACTAGTTAAGTGATTAATTAATAATTATTAATTAGTTCAATTCTAACCTTCCCTTAAACATATTTGGCTGATTGTTACAATCCAATTGATATATTAGTTTCAGGTAATTTTAGATTCCTAAATCTTTAATAATTATTATTTGTTATTGCTCATAAGAAATAATAACATTTTTGTTTTTAAAATATTAAAAGCCCAACTTCACAAACTGGTTCTTTATTTTGACAACTTAAGGAACAAAGGTGTAAACATTGCAACCACGTGGATAAAGAAGCTATTAATGGGGAATAAAAGGAGGTGGGAAGCACTGGGTATTTTTTACAGGAAAACATTAAATAGTTGCTGCTGTATGCTTCTCGTGTTAATACTACCTTTCTGAAAGGGAAAAAAAGCTCCATATAAATAAAAATGTATGACCATTTTTACTCATCTTTAGGTAGTGATCAAAATTAAGAATCTACAATTTTTTAAAAGTCAAAACAAGATTAACTACCCCAAATGTTTTGGAGCTTTTCTTGTATTTTGATGTAGTACAATCAGTCCTCAGTATCTGTGGGTTTTGCATTGGTAGATTTAAAATATATATATTTTTTGAGTCGGAGTCTCAATCTGTAACCCAGGTTGGAGTGCAGTGGCACGCTCACGGCCACCACAGTCTCTACCTGCTGGGCTCTGGTGATCCTTCCGCCTCAGCCTTCCAAGTAGCCGGAGCTACAGGCACACGCCACCACACCCGGCTAATTTTTTAAAAAATTTATTGTAGAGAAAGATCTCGTCAGGTTGCCTGTGCTGGTCTCGAACCCGCAGGATCAGGTAATCCATTTGCCTCAGTCTCCAAAAGTGCTGGGATTACAGGTTGAGCCACGGAGCCTGGCCTGATTTAAAATAATTTTTAAATATTCAAAAAATTTACAACTATGCTAAAATACAGACTTTTTGTCATTATGATCAAAATAATACAGTATAACAACTATTTGCATAGAATTTGCATTTATTTAGTATTTTAAGTAACCTAGAGGTGATGTAGAGTATATGGGAGGCTGTGCATAGGTTGCGTGCAAATATTATTTTATGTAAGGTGGATTTTGTGCAGCTGGTGGATTTTGGTATCTGCAGGAAGTCTTGTAAGCAATCCCCCTAAGACACTGAAGAATGACTGCTTAGTTTTGTCTTTGTGACATTTGCTTTTTCATCTGGATTATCCTCATAATTACAAGACTGTAAAGAAGATCCTTTATCTCTACTTCCTTTTCTAACCGATGAAAACAGTTTATTTCTCTCAGGGATCCCTCTTGTTTGCTTTTATTTTCACATTTCACAGGAGAATTTTTTCCACACAAAGTTGCATTAGTTGGTTTATAATATTCCCAAAGCTTCCTCCCTGTTAGTACCAATTTAAGTAGCATGTTCAGATCCTACTTTGAAGTTTGGAACAATGTTCAGTACCCTACTTGCTTTTACAATAAGTAAAGAGAAAGCAAAATTAAAATTATAACTCTTCTAAGTCTGTTCATTTTAGCTATTGCATTTGTTACAACTCTAGCAAAAAGTTTGAAAGTTGTTTTCCATATTCTATTTCCAGTCCTCTTTTTTTTTCCCCCCAGATGATTTCAGTCTTTATCAGCTCTTTTTCAATATCTTCTTTTCCTTTTGTACTTTAAAGTGTAGTTACCTGTGCTGGGCACAATTTTCATCTCATACCAAGCCTCTTTGACAATCTGATTCACTCTGTTATCTCTGGTTTGCTGAATCTTCAATAGATATGTCACGTTTCAAGCTCTGTAGTGAAATCCAGACTTGACTATCAGATCTGTCATGGCATGGGCCAATCACCCACGTCAGCATGTTTATAGTGTGGGTAAAAATCAGCATATATCTCACAAATATATCCCTGTTCTTGTGTTCTCGATTGACAGCACCATTCTCGTGGCTTTTCAAGCTCACTGAGTAATTTGGTTGGATACATGGATTTAGAACCCATGTTTCTCCCTCAAACATATTTGATCTGTGTTTGGTTGAATACATGGATTTGGAACCCACAGATATGGAGTGAAAATATGTGACATCAAGCTCAGCACAATGGATGCTCTACTCTAACTGAAATGGGGTCTTCCCCCCTCAGCCCTACATCGAGATGAAGTATCTACCTAGGAGAAGAAGGCTGCTAGGATTTCTTATCTTCTACTTCCCCACAAGCTTCATGTGCAGAAGAATTATTCCAGACAACGGGAAGTGGAGGGGTCTATCCTGGGCTTCTTTTCTTCTGCCCAACACTTACTCAGAGAGGGAAAATTTTTAACACAAGTGTGATAGTCCAAGAATATGCAGGCCTCAATAGCACTCCTCCCAACACAAGCAGAGACCATCAGAGCCTCCACCCAGCACCCTCCTCACAAAACAGACATGTCACTCTGAGAGAGGTGAGTTCTTATCTTTGTCTTCAGCCCCTGAGCACTGGTGCAGAGATTTGGCCCACAGCCAGAAGCATAGAAATACATAAAGCAAAGAGCTCTCCCCTGAAAACACAAAGCTCTGAAGCTCTCCTCAAGGGAACTGACTTTATTTCCAACAGGGTGTGAGGAAGGTCACTCTTGGTAGCACTGAAAGTTTGGTGTGACGTGAGTCAGAGGGGGTTGGTAACTCTATGAGAGCAACACGTGAAATTGTAGACTAGCCACACGTTCTCCAAAAAGAGAATCAGGAAAAGAAACAAGAACCGCCCTCCTGGGGTTAGAACAAACCTCAAAGACTGGTGGCATGCAAAAAAGCTTAGATTTAATTGGGTCGAACTATGAGCAATGTATACCCCGACCACTGGTGAAAACAACAGAGAAATCAGCCAGCAAATAGGCCAAAGGCTGGGGGGGATACCCTTCAAGGCAGGTGGTTTAACTGGGAAATCAGGGAAAAAAACCCAAGATGAGCTCACAGAACCATGGCCATGCCAGGGCGATGGCACATCTGAGAAGCACCGCCAGAGAGGGCATGCTGCAGAAGAAATAGTCTTCAAAGCTACCATAAAGAAGGACAAAGATATGGACTTTACAGCAACTTGGATGGATGTAGCATCTATCATACTCAGTGATCTAGCGCAGAAACAAAGAACTGAGTACCACGTGTTCTCACTCATAAGTGGACCCTGAACATTTACCATAATAATGTAAGAAAGGAATTGGCAGTAGCAGGATACTGCCAGGGTGGGGGGTGATCTCAAATCAGGCAAAGTGGGGACCAAAGGAAGGCCCAAACTTTTCCTGTCTGATGTTCCTGTATACCTAATCCTGAATTGTACTCCACATCTTTAAAATAAATAAATAAATAAATATATATATATAAAATTCCAGCCAAGTCACTACAATCCAACAAGGAAAAAAGTTCCAGAAAGGAGGTGGTGAAAGGGAAATCAGTATCCAGGGTTGCAAAACCTAAACAAAGAGAAAGTTATTGTGACAATATCTTCAAATAGAATATTAATGAAAATATAAGCATTATCCAAAACAGCCAGATGAAAATTCCGGAAAAATACATAACTGATGTGAAAGAGATTTTTCTTTTCTCTCTCTCCCATCGACTTCACAAAGGGAATCGAATTATCATTTTCTTCACCGTTGAATATGCAACTGTTCCAAAATTAGCAACAGTTGATAAATCATCTCTAAATTTATTTCTCCACTTGTTTGTTTGGTTATTTATTCAACCAAAAGTTTACCATCTGGGGAATTAACCCAGGTACTATGTATGCATTTTAATAGTGCATGCCTGAACGTGTACAGTAACTAAAATATCATCTTCAGTGTTCTTTGACTAGTAAGAGCGAAAGGTAAATCAGGCAGGTCAACAGAGGAGCTTGAACATGGTAACTCTAGGGTAGAGGGTCTGCCTTCAATCTTCCATGAAACTGCTCTCAGTACTTAGGACGCAGTCCTCTGTGGTCTTCTTCATTTCCTGCCAAGAGAATTGATTCTACTCTGCATCTCACATTGAAAATTGAAAAACTGAAAACCTGAAGTTAATAGTCTTTTGCTTGATAATCAGTGTGAATAATAGGAATCAGACATTTTTATTTTTGTTGTAAACATTATCTTTTGAGTACTTTGTTTTAGTAATAAAGAATGCATGTTTACATTTTAGAAATGTTTTACAAGTTAATAAATGCGTCATTACTCTTATAATTCAGATTATCTAGATTAAAAAATATGTCTAGATAAAAAAGTAATCTTGTTATTAAATGTTTCCAAAATTCCAGAATTTTTGAAAATTTTTAAATTGTTACTTTTCATTGACACAGAGTAGTTGAACATATTTGTGGGGCAAAGTGTGATATTTGTCTCATGTATACAATGTGTCATAATCAAATCAGGGTAATTAGCATATCCACTAGCTCAGACATTTTACCATTTGTGTTGATAGTATTCAGAATTTCATATGAAAACACCCAATAGCTATTTGAAAATACCCAATAAATTATGGTTAACTATAGTCACCCTTCAGTGCCATAGGACACTAGAACTTACTCTATCTAGTGTAATTTTGTATTCATGAACCAACGTCTCTTTATCTCTCCATCTTCCTGCCTTTCCAAACTCTAGAAATCACTATTCTATTCTCTACTTCTATGTCATTCAAATTTTTTAGCTTCTAAATATGAGTGAGAACATGTAGAATTTATCTCTCTGTTCCTGGCTCACTACACTGAATGACAGGGTTTTATTCTGGTTGTTGTTGTTGTTGTTGTTTGTTTGGTTTTTTAATGACTGAATAGTATTCCATCGTTTAAATATTTTCTTTACCCATTCATCTGTTGATGGATACTTAGTGAGATTTTGTATCTTGGTTGTTGCTGCAAACAAAGAGAACACAGACATCTCTCTGACATACTGATTTTCTTTCCTTTGGAAATACACCCAGAAGTGGGCTTGCTGGATGCTATGGAATTTCTGTTTTTAGTTTTTCAAGGAACCTTCATCGTGTTTTCCTTCATGGCTGTACAAATTTACAGTTCGACCAGTGATGTACAAGGGTCCTCTTTTCTCCACATTATTGAGAGCATTTGCTACTTTTTTGTCTTTTGATAATAGTCACAGAATTTTTTCCCTACTGTAATATGCAGAATCTGATAGAATAACTTTTATTACTTTTACTATTTCATTTACATAGTAGTCTTGTCTAAGCAGTTTAAAAATTTGTTAAAAATCATTATAATTTCAAATGTATATTTCACATACCAGAATTTAATGGACCAATAAGTTCTGCCTGTTTCTTATGAAGAAAAAGTCTTGTGTAAAAAAAAATGCAGTGATGAATATTATTTGCTCACAGATTTCTGCAATGTAAAAAAGCAGAACGAATAGGTCTTTATCTCTTGGTCACTGTATAATCCTATATATAAAGAGAAAATAGTGGAAATTTATCTTAATGACACTTTGTATCCACTTATTCCTTCTCTTTTCAAAGAACTTTTTCATGTGATAATTCTAGTCAGTTTGGGGTGATTGGCATCTCTATTCTTTCTAAATCTAGTAAATGATATATAGTTAGAGACATGCAGCACTACATGTAAATTTATTCAAAGCACTGAACCATTTTTTATTGGTTCTTTTATTCATGCCTAAAAGAATAATGATTTTTTTTTTTTATTTCAGTAGTTAAGTGCGTGGACTATAAAGTCAGATTTTTTTTTTGTTTCAAATTGTGACTGTATTCCCTGTTCTCCATGCCCCAGTCTCTTCATATTTAAAAGTGATAATAAAAGTCCTTATCTCATAAATTGTTATGAGGATCAAATATGTCAATATTTAAAGTGTTTGAGGCAGTTACTAGTGCACTGCTTGCTATTTCTTTCATAAAACACAATTTCATGTGCAATTGTAGTGTATACATATAAGTTAAAGTTTAACTTAGTATCAGAATAAATTCTTAAAATTTATTTTTATATTTTTGAATTGGAGTCTCACTTCGTCACCCAGGCTAGAATGCAGTGACATGATCACCGTTCACCTCAGCCTTGACCTCCTGGGCTTAGGCAATCCTTCCACTTTAGCATTCTGAGTGACTTGGACTACAAGCCCATGCCACCACGCTTGGTTAATTTTTTTATTTTTTATTTTTGTAGAGGCAGTGTCTTACTATGTTGCCTAGGCCAGTCTCGAACTCCTGGGCTCAACAAATCCTCTCGCCTCAGCCTCCCAAAATGTCAGAATACTTTAAATGACACTTTTGATAGAATATTGAGCTCCATAAAGAATGACATGTGTATTCTCTCTCATTCTCTGTCTCTCTATTTCTCTCTTACACACACAGGCACACGCACACACACAATATTGACAAGAAATTTTGGGGAGTGGGATTGGCAGTTGAGGGAAACTGCTAGGGGAGGTAGGGGCATACCTCATCAACCAGGGTACCTGCATGATCAATATTTATATACCTAACCATGAAAAGTACCCCACATCTTTATAAAAAGAAAAAGAAACAAAAAGAAATCTTGTCATTGGGAGACATAAATATTTTGTAAAAAATTCTTAGCCTACCATGGTGGCAGGTATGCTTACTGAATCAAAATCTCTCATCTTTTGAAAATCATCTTCAAAATAATTTTGAAACTTTCAGGTTCATTTTTATTATGTTAGTCTGTAAGTCATGTAAATTAAGGAGTCATTTATTTAGAGAGTAGAAAAAACAATATTTTGAGTTGACCTCTAAATATTCATGTGAATACAGAGGAAAAGAAAGTGAATCTGGCTGTTCACGGAACCAGCTCCCAAGAGATCACAAGGCAATCCCATCCTAGTTTCTCCCTATGAACAAATTCACACAAAGGCAGAAAGAACATGAACCCAATGCCATTTGAGAGGAAGGGCTGGGTCAAGATGGGAGTCACTCACCAGTCACACCGTCCTTGAATGTGTGCTGTTTTATTATTTTGTATTATTATACTATAGTGAATTTCTATGACTGTTTTAGGGTTATTTGTCATTGTTCCATCAGACATGTGTTCCTCTGTTAAAGGCAGTTTATATGTTGCTCTATTGGTGATGATTATGATGGTCATGATTATGGTTATTTGTGCAATATTCTGTGTCTGGCTTTTATAAATGCCCTGTGTGTATATTTGCTAGCCTGCAAAGCCATACATTCTTAAACAGTACTTGTTACATTTTTTAGAACAGCATGGATAGCGATACAGCATTGAGAACATCGTACTGGTAACTGTCCCAGGTTTGAAGAAGAAGCACAGATATACTATTTACTGTCAACAGAAATGTTTGACCTATGGATATTGAATGGTTCCCATGTGTCATAAGAGCTAGAGCACAGAAAGTCCACGGGCCTGCCACACATCAGAAGATTCTGCATCTAATGAGATAATCATCTGGTTTTAGTTTTTACATCTGTTGATGTATTTAATTACATTTATTGACCTTTCATATGACCCAGCAATTCCCCTATTGGGAATATCCCCAGAGAAACTCAAATTATTCTACAAAAAAGATACCTACACACATATGTTTGTTGCAGCTCTATTCACAATAGCAAAAGCATGGAACCAACCATGTTGCCCATCGAAGCTGGACTGAATGAAAAAAAAATGTGGTACATATACACGATGGAATATTATGCAGCCATAAAGAACGACAAATATATGGACTTTGCAGCAACCTGGATGGATTTGGAGTCAAGCATACTCAGGGATCTATCACAGAAACAAAGAACAGAGTTCCATATGTTCTCACTCATAAGTGGACCTCGAACAATTATAATGCTATAAGAAAGCCATTGGCAGTAATGGGAAACTGTTGGTGGGAGTGGGGGTGGGATTGACAGTTGAGGGAAACTGCTAGGGGAGGGAGGGGCATACCTCATTAACAGGGGTACTTGCATGATCAATGTTTGTATACCTAACCCTGAATTGTACCCCACATCTTTACAATAAAATTTTTTTTAAAAAGGAGCTTCCGAACTCAGGAGAATCTACAATGCAGGTGTGGCCTTGACATCCCTATGTCATCCTCTCTAGCCAAAAGGGAGGCGATCTCAAGGTACAAAACTTGGAAGGGATTTTTTTTACTTTACCATTAAATCGGGTTGAAATAACTCTCCTTCAAAACACTAAAAGGCATGAAACTCTTTTGCATTTCTGATTGTTGTTTATTTGGGCTCTTTCTCTCTTTTTCTTGGTCATTCTGGCTAGGGGTCCACTAATCTTATTTATCCTCTCAAAGAGACAGTTTTTTGTTTTGTTGATTTTTTTGTGTGATATTTTTTGTCCTCTATGTCCCGTATTTGGGCTTTTACTTTGGTGATCTGGATTCTTCTGTTGAAACTAGGGTTTTGGTGGTCTTGCCTTTCCAGCTCCCTTAGCTGATTTGTTAGACTGTTAACTTGTGATCTTTCCATTTTCTTGACATGTGTTCGTAGGTACATAAATTCCCCTCTTAGAATTGAACTGCTTTCATGGCATCCCAGAGGTTTTGGTAAGATGTTTCTTCATCTTCATTTGTTTCCAGGAATCTTTTAATTTCTGTTTTGATTTCTGTGTTGACCCAGGAACCATTCAGCATTATGCTATTTGGTGTCCATGTCTTTGTGGATTTGGGAAAAATTTTGTTGGTGTTGATATTTATTTTTACTCCGCTGTGGTCTGAGAAGGTGCATGGCAGTATGTCGATCCTATGAAATTTGTTTATGCTTGATTAATGGCCGAGGATGTGATCACTCTTAAAGAACGTTCCATGTGGTGATGAGTAGAATGTATATTCTGTGATTGTTGGGTGGAGTATTCTATAGATATCTATTAAGTACATTTGGTCAAGCGTCAAATTGAGGTTCTGTATCTCTTTGTTGATTTTTTACCTCAATGATTTATTTAGGGTTATTCGTGGGGTATTTAAGTCCCAAGCTATGATAGTGTTAGAGTCAATATCTTTTTTTAGCTTACTTAGAAATTTATTTTTAAACACTGGTGCTCCTGCGTTGGGTGCATATATGTTTTGGATTGATATTTCTAAAGCAGTGTGACAATTTCTAAAGAAATTAGAAATTGACCTTCCATAAAGCCCAGCAGTCCCCTTGAATGAGAATATACCTGGAGGAACTATAATCATTCTACAAAAAAGATGCCTGCACGTGCATGTTTATTCATAATAGCAAAGGCATGGAAACAATGACGCTGCCCATTGAAACTGGACTGGATTAAAAAAATGTGGTAAATATACACGATGGACTATTATACAGCCATAAAAAAAGGCTAAGCATATGGACTTCACAGCAACTTGGATGGATTTAGAGTTGATATAATACTCAGTGATCTATCACAGAAACAAAGAACTGAATACCACATGTTCTCACTCATAAGCACACCCTGAACATTTACCATAATACTGTAACAAAGGAATTGGTAGTAGCCAGACACTGCCAGGGAAGTGGGGACACATCACATCGGCAAGGGTACCTGATATCAAACCAGGCTAGGTGGCTTGGCTCGGTGGCTCAGAGTGTAAACCCAGCACTTTGGGAGGCTGAGGAGAGTGGATTGCCTGGGCCCACGGGTTTGAGACCCATCCAGGCAACTTAGTAAGACCTCGCCTCTACAATAAATCAAAAATTAGCCGGGCATGGTAGCGTGTGCCTGTAGTTCTGGTTACTTGGAAGACTGAGGCAGAAGGATTGCTTGAGTCCAGCAGGTCGAGGCTGGGGTGGTTGTGCATGTGCCACTGCACTCCAGCCTGGGCGACAGTAAGACTCCAACTCAAAAACAAAAAACAAATCAGGCGAGGTGGGGACCAACGGGAAGCCCAGACTTTACCTGTACAATGACCACCTGTATACCTAATCCTGAATTGTACAACACATCTCTAAAAATAAATAAATAAGGTATGAAACTCACTAGTTTAAAAATCCAATAAAGCGATTGGATTAAAGTTGGTTCATTACTGGGGTAATGACAAATAAACATCTTTGCAACTCTATCTTTGTTTTGATATTTTATAAAGCCTTATCTTCTGGAAAACTGTGATTCACTCATTCCACAAGTCTATATAAAAAAAATGAGATTAGATATAAATAGTTAGGCATCTAATCATATTTAAGACAATAATCTTCAATTAACTACTGAAAAATCTAGTGGCTATTTTTTTCTAGTTTTACTCAGAAATTAATCACCCACATTCTAAATGTTCTTGGTAAATTTTGTTTGGTGTTTTTTTCTGATAGTTTAATATAAAATATTTTATGTAGCAAAATTGAAATGAATGACTGTGCTTAATTTTAGAAATAAAAAATGATTTCTCTTTGAAGATAATATCTCTGCACTGGAGTCCTGAACTCAAATATCCTGGTCTTCTCATGAGATGGAAAAAAGGCATAAGTAGTGTCATGAAAAGGCAGTGGTTATTTGTGTGCAGAAAGTTCTGTTATATCCAGCCAGATTGGGATCCACTGGTTTTCAGTAGAAGAGCAGACTTCTTGTGGCTGGCTGGTGTGAGTTAGCCACTGAGCAGAAATAAACTTGGAGGGTGAGTCTTTGGTTTCATCTGATTCTCAAATAAAAACTTGTCAGGGTATCACACAAATAAGATGACAATATTAATGATCCATCAGAAGGCAAGTCTTTCTTTACATATGAAAGAAGACACGTTTCTCAAATAATGTGTCTAGCTAGCTTAGGATTGTACTTGGAGCAAACATATCACAATGTAGAACCCTAGCACCCAAAGAGCTAGAAAGAATTAATTTTATTGTGCAACAAAGAATGCAGTCCACTGAAAAAAGTTTATGGGAAGAATATATGAAGTTCAAATGTAGACAAAATGACCTACACTTTTTTTTTTAACTATTGCAAGCTCCAAATTTAAGAAGTTATGATTTCTTAAATTTTGGATATCAAAAATGAGCTACTCATTCATGCAAAGAGTTCTAAAAGCCTCAAGTGCATACCTTCTTTCCAGCCCATTTGTCTGATCACTGATATCTTGATGTAATCAATATCCACAGAAACTTCAGAGGAAGACTTGGGGTGGTGATTATTTTGCCAAGGGTTCTAACATTCTATTCCAAACATTGGTTGTTGTTTTGATGACAAGTACAATGAAAAGTACAATATATCAGCATTCTAAAATATATGTGGTCTCAACGATGTTTGTGGTAGAGACCTAGGTAAGAGTGACCTGAGACAAATGAACCCCCAGATTTCTCTAAATAAAATATCCAGGGTCATCTTTTGCAGCTCCTATTTGAGCTCCTTCGTTTGATGGGCTCCGCAATTTTTATGATTCTAATTTAGTGGTTTTATAAAAATTGCAAAATTCTCCTTTAAAACACATATTGAATGTTTCAAAGCAATATTGACTCTCACCAAAGAAAATCCTTGCTCAGTGACAAAATAGAGGAATTGGGTCAAATGAGAAATACAGTCACATTTCAAAAAGTGCTGTAGAAAAATTGAAAATGGACATTTTAAAGCAAGAACATAATCGCTCATCACCAGCACTTTGGAGTTCATGTCTGGGAATCAGGGGAAGGAAAATTGAGAGAAAATTTGAGTTTTCCTTTTTCTGTGGAGAATTCACATGGTTCCAGTTTTCAACAATTGTTGGATTGTGGGTGCTATATAACTGTCAAAAAGCCTTACAGGAATGGAGCAAATGCTGGCTTCTGAAAATTGTCAGAGAGCCCTCATTTCAGCAAAGTATTGCAAGACATTAGCTGTTTGTGCTAAGTCCGTTTCCTGAAAACTGAGGCCCCTCTCCTTAGTACCCAACTGACAATTATATAAAGTCCTGGGGGGTAATCTACCAAGCAACATATTTATGGAACAAATCCACTGTTGAAGACTTTATATCAAGTGCCACAGGAAATGCAAACACACATAAACCTACGTATGTCCATGGAGTTTGCCAATTTATTGCAAGATAAATAAGTGTGATTTCTATTGAATGGCCTGAATCCTTTAGGATTTTTTCTTTTATACCTACTTCGTTTAGGCGAGCCATTATGTGTATAGGAGTTGGTCTCCTCATTTGTTGTCTTGCCAGGGTTCTCTGAATCTCTTGTGTCTGAATTTTTGCATCCCTGATTAGATTGGGGAAGTTTTCTTGAATTATCTCATGAAAGGCTTGTTCCAGTGTGGACTCTGTCTCTCTTTCTGCTTCAGGAAGGCCAATTAATCTTAGGTTCGGTCTCTTGAAGTAATCGCTCATCTCTTGAAGGTTTTGTTCTGCCTTTTTGAGCTTG
>CAUYQG010198030.1:0-16254 GCA_963574415.1 Tarsius wallacei | reverse complement strand
AAAAAAAAAAAAAAAAAATTACTTTCGATAAAAAGTATTGACAATATATTAAATACATTGAAATTATTTGCATTGAAAGTGAAATTTTAATAGTTATAAATGTTTTCATTTTTAGCATATATTATGACTGAAAATTAAAAGCATAGTGCACATATATAGTAAATATCATAAAACATCACTTCTGGTAATATATTACATTGTTTTTAACTTTACAGAACATTTATTAGCTCAAGGCTAAAACCATCTTAAATTCATACTTATAAGAAAAGGTTAGTGGACAATATATATTATTATAATAGCAAATTTAGAATTATGACCCAAGATAGATTTCTGCTCACGTGCAATTAAATTATATTGGTTGTGTTGCTTTTTATAGGAAGAGGGCCATGATGGACTATGACTGCATAAATAAAGGTATTTTAGAGTTGAAAACTTTTAAGCACAAATACACACAGACACAGACACATAGATTTCATTAACATCAAACATTCTTGATTAAAAGTCAGAAGCATTATACTGAGCTATGTTTAGAAAGTTTTTGAAATAATTTCAAGTGAGTTATTTTATAATCACAGGTACTGTAGGACAGAGATTCCTTATATTTTATAAGCACGATATGCTTTAGGCAAAAACACACTAAAGTCATAGGCTGTTATCATTTGTAGCAGGCAAAGCTCGTGGGTGGTCCTCAGGGAAAATCCTAGGCAAAAAGTATTGCTGTCATCCAATCTGTACAGCAAATCATAGAACCAAGAAAAGAGAGAAATGGTAGAATTCTCCACCCTAGGTCAAGATGTGAGAAAGAAATCAAATTAATTACCAGTAGCACTCTGTTTAAAAATATAGAAACTAGTACATAGCTCTATTTCACTGTATTCACCTTATTGGAAATGTCACACTTTCTTGCTTATTTTGGGAAGCTAAATAATTTACAAAGCCCAATTCTTAGAAGATATTCCAACTGAAGTGATATTCCCTAGGTATAGTGAAAGAGAGTAAGTTATCAGAATCCCCCCCAAAGAGTAAAGTCATCCTGGGAATTATGTTGTTTGTTGGTTCAAATAGCTCAGCTAAAGTGAGAGTTTTCTTTGAAATTGTTGAAGTGTAAGGCTTGGAACTGCTTCAAGAATTCTAAAGGAGATCGGTGGCTGTCTGATATTCCAGTTAGAGACAGAAGTATGAGCCCATATCAGCATTTAGGATTAAATACATTCGAGTTGAGTTTCCTGCTCAATGATTGTTTCTCAAGTACTAAAAATTTTCCAGGAATTACAGTAAATTTATACATTCATTCGCTAACACATTCATTTATTCATTTGCTCATATATTAAGCTTATTAGTACTTATGATACTCTTACAATGAACCAGACATCTTTTGTTAGGCACTTTGGATAAAAGGATAAGTAAAAAAAAGGACATGATTTTTTTCTCTCACGGTATTTACAATCATATGGGAGAAGACAGTAACAAAAAAAACCTCAATAAACAGTGCAAATTTGATAACTGAAATTATGAAAGTTCAGCTATAGACAATGAAGGTACCCCATGACCTGAATAAATCATGACCTGTATTTAAAAATAAATACAGCTGTTTTAATTGTTGATATATATTGTGAGTTATATGTAAATCACATGATATGTTAATTTTATTATGTATATAATGTATTTATTAGGAAATATATAACGATTACATATGCAATTTTTCTCAAGTTGTGTTTATGTATGTTTGTAGGTGAACTTTAATACAAATTTGACCCTTAGGAAGAAATATTCAGTATAAATTTGTGAAAAAAGAAATTCTATTTTCTCACCAAGGTATTTATATAAATATAAATTATTACTAAAAAATAACTACTTGGGAGTAGCTTCTATCCAAATCCTTATAACTTAACATGAATAATTTTCCCTTAAGTTTATTTTTTATAAATTATTAGGACAAGATAGAAGGAAATCAGTGCAAAGAGGAAGGCAATCACTTCTAATTCCTAAAGCAGCACAATTATATAAACACATAAATATGCTTAGTGATAATTCTGGGCTAGGTTCAAAGAAGAATGCACAAAGCCATCAAGCCTATGAACACTATTTCTCTTAGACATCAGATTCTTTTATGTAGTATTGAATTTCTTCCCACCAATCTGAAGCTCTTGCAAGAAAATGGCAGCAGAAGAATCATCTATTCTCTGACATCTGTGCACACACACACCAGTGGCAGGCGCACCAGCCATGAGGGCATAAAACCAGGCTAGAGGTCTGGACGCATCATCTGGTACCTGTTATAAGTCAACAAAGATCCTGTGCTAAGTGGTTCCACAGATTGCACCAAGCAAGGAGTAAGCCCCAGGAGAAAAAGCCAAGGCAATATTGTTCCAAAGGGCTGTAGAATCGTGGCAGTGGTCTCAGTTAGTGACACTGATGATACAGATGACAATTAGGAAAAAGGGTTTAGAATGTGAATGGGGAGCAATTCAGCTGCTACAATATCCATCAGCAGACTGTTGCCTGAGGCAAAACGACCCTGCTGTCCTTTGTTTTACTCTTCAAACTGGAAGCTTGGGAAGAGGAAGCAGAAAGAAAGAGGAATTTATAAAATTAATCACAACTTAAATTTTTTAGCTAAAAGTTGTCATTGAAGATTTAAAGTGGCCATTTCATAAAAGCAAAGCTTGTTGTTGCCTTTAGGTTCAATAAATGTGAGATGCCCCATATCACTGAGGTAGTTCTCAATTAAAAAAAAAATATTTAAAGAGAAAGGTTCGTACCTCCCCAGAGGAAGTCATCAGATTAACACTACTAAGTGTCCAACTATTTCCTCCTTTTCTTAATATGCCTTTATAATAATCCTCGTAATTAGGTGGTATCTAGCCATTGTTCAGACCGTGATTAGACTTGTGATTGTTACTTGAACCATACATTGAACAAACTTTGTTTTGGATTCTATATATAGCCTTCCCACTTAGGTTTCCTATAGTTTGACACTTCCTATAGTTTGCAGTTCACTGATTTTTTTGAAATTACATGTTTTATTGAAATTAATTTTTTTTGAATACTGTATGTGTTAAGGAATGCAATGTCTTTGATTTTCATGTAAAGTTAGCATTTTGTGGAAGGAATTCTATCTTTGATTTATCAGATGTTTATAAACAGAAATACAACGGCGGTCTATTAAAAAGCTAAAAAATTTTAAACTCTAGGATATATAAAGTCCAAAAGGAGTCAAAAGGCAAGATTTTACTCATGTGCTGTCTCTGAAATGGAAAATAAAGAAAAATATTAGCAGTTTAAATGTTTGCCTTTATATCTTAGAAAGAAAAAAACACAAGCCTAACAATAGTTTTTCATTAGATTTTATATATTTTTTGTGACTAAATTCTATAGAACTTCCATAAGGTTTATATTTCTTTCTTTTTTTTTTTTTTTTTTGGTGAGTTGGAGACTCACTTTGTTACCCAGTCTGGAGTGCAGTGGCCGCTCCTGGCCACTTCAGCCTCCACCTGCTGGGCTCAGGTGGTCCTTCCACCTCAGTCTTCCAAGTAGCTGGAACTACAGGCACGCGCTACCACGCCCAGCTAATTTTTTAATTTATTGTAGAGATGAGGTCTCGTTAAGTTGCCCAGGCAGGTCTCGAACCCGCGGGCTCAGGCAATCCACTCACCTCAGCCTCCCAAAGCGTGGGATTACAGGCTGAGCCACCGAGCCCGGCTCGGTTTATATTTCTAAAGCTCCTTGGATAATTTTGCTTTGGTTCTCAGAATGAAAGTAAAAAAAAATATGTAGAAAAATGTTCAGTATTACATGTTTAAAAGTTCAAGTTAGAATAATTTCCCTTGAGTTCTGACAGATACATGATTTTAAAACAAGAACTACTTGATATATTCTCCTTAATACATAAGAAAATATGCTTTAGTATACTATTTGTAAAAGGAACTGTAAGCAACTCATTTTCAAAAGTTATCCTAGCATCCATGCCTGATGGTAGCATCAAGTTAGAGAATGACAAGCATTTCAATTACACAATATAAACCGAATTAAGAATATAGAGATATTTTGCAGTTATATATTTTATTTCATACTTTTTAATATTTTAGTTAACTCCTTAGTCTATGAGCAGATAACCTTCTTTATACAGAACTTAAATATAACGCAATAAAACCAAGAAAACACATCCAACTAAAGATTCTGTTAGATTGCAATGATTTTTATTATTATTTTTTTTCTGTATTTATGGCTAATTGTGTTTACAAGAGAAATACCAAAAACAACTTATCACTAAGAATTCTAAAATCATACCAACTTGCACCTGAGAAGAATTTTCAATAGGGAAACAAAATCAGACTAACCTCAATCATAGCTTATTAAATTACAGCTGGTCCAAAACTGTTTGATATTCAAGCAGCTAATTAGCAATGGAGATGGCTAATTCAAACTCTGGGCTTTGATCTCCAGTTCACCCAATATTTATTAGGTTTATTTTAAAAAGAATGAAGAGGGAAAGTATCCTGAAAGCTGGAGGAGACCATCTGAACAGTAGTTTACTTATAATTTACAGACTTGTGGTACTTAATATATAATGCAATAATCTTCCTGGTGCCATTTGTCATTTGGACGCTGCCACAGATTATAGCTTAGGGCACTGCATCTGTGCACAGATCTGGCAGGAAATGGTCTAAAATCTTGAACAGCTGAGCATGATGTTTTGGTGTAGTTGGAAAATTCAACCTCTGCTCCAGAGGTCACTGCATGCTTCTGTCCTGACAGCCCAAATTGTTAAGCATGTGACTAATATGCATACAGAACACAGGCTGCCTGACGTCTGCTACAAGCTTGATGGCTGGTTAGCGGCTAGTCTTAATTTTATGTGACAATCCTATGTAGGAAGTGCTGTGGGGGTGACTAAATGGAGCATATTGATGTCCCACTGGGTGTAGCCCCTGTTGTTTTGACAAATTCTCCTTAGCATTTATCAATCAGGCCTACAATGGGGAGTGTGCTGAATATCTAATTCAGACATGCTAGTCAGGGCTAATAGAGCAAGATAGCATGTTATTCAATTTGTACTTGTTAGCGATGTCCCACTGTCACTGGGCAATTTACCTTCACACTTCACAAATGAAAAGAGAAATTTGCTGGGCTTCAAACACTTACATGAGTTACAAGCAAAATTTTAATTAGCATGTCATTACAGCAATAATTTATTGCTTCTTTGTAGTTTTCCTAGCATACAGATTACGCATTTCCTATTTTAGAAAAAATGTCCTCTAGGCTTATGAAGCAGGTAACAACAAGGACCGCTAACAAGCTTTACTAAAAGATGCACATTATTCTTTTTTGTTTGTGGGGTTTTAAATATTTATGTATAGAAATAAAATTAATCTCTGAGATTTTTATTTGGGGGGATTCTTTCAATGTCTTACCAATTCTGTTTTAATACTATGTTTGTTTGTTTTAATGGGTTCTACCATGCTCAGTTTCTTCCTAAATGTCACACACGTGAGCAAACTAAAGAAAGTGCGGGACATTGATGCAAGCAAGGGGTCTTCTGTAGTTCTACTTTGAGTACTTGTGAATATACAAGGGTTTTTCCAGGTTGTGAACAAAGCAGCATCCACTGTTTTCTATCGACTGCTTATGGGGCATTGACTAGGAAGCACAATCTTAATCAGCTGGCAAATAGAACATTTTAAGAAAGGAGAGCAAGAAGGAGGGGCTGGTGGTTGTTCTCCATGTGTGGCCTCAATCTGGCACCCTTGGAGCACAAAAGTGAAAGAATGACGTATGTTATTCAATACAGAAAGAAACAAAGAAGGTAGTATGAATATACAAAAATGGCAATTATAAATGGATTAAAATATAAGTGGAATAAATACTTTGATTACAGTGTTGGCACAGTTTGAAGAGTTATCAATTTTAAAAACTCCTTGTGTGAAAGGTGCAGTCAGACCACTCAAAGAGACAAACTTATCCTACAGTCAGTAAATAACTGAACCTTATTTTGCATAAATTTACCCAATCTTTAGGACCATAGCTTAATGATTAAGTTTCTTCATGTATTTCCAAATTTGTAGAAGTATAACTTTATGGCTACTGAATTTTATGTTATCAATTTTGAAAATATAGCTTCATGAACACCTTGCAACAAAGTTCACTATCAAACAGAATTAGATCTTAGGCTACATTTCTGCTCCACTTACAGTGGCAGGATAGTGTCTTATGTACATATTCATCTTTGTTATTTACTAACTTGCTTGGTGCAGAGCACCTAGCAAGAGCTCAGCACTAAACTAACCATTGAAAGAATGAATATCTGAACTTACAATTTTTCAAAAAAGCAAGAGGTAGGAAAATAGATATCAAAAATCTTATGATAAAGAAACCAAATGGAAACCAGATGATTAAAAAAAAAAAAATTACCCATTTCTCCCTAACTTCCATTTCTAATGTATTTTGTATTTTAATTTCCATTAGGTCTTGTGGATTTTTACCTTCAAAATATTTCTCCATATATCCAAACTGCTAGACAATCATCTCTACCTCCCAAATCCAAGAGGCTAAAATTCTCTTCTGGGTTATCATGGAAGATACTCTTTCAGACTTTAAATCTATTTTCTGCAATGTAGCCAGGGTAACCTTTACAAAATATGTATCTGCTCCTCTTACCACTCAGTATAGAACTCTCTAATGCCCTATTGTTCTTAGAATACTGACAAATTTCCTATTATAGTTCCATCTTATTCTGCCCCATTTCCCTCTTTGGCCGATGAACTCAGTGCATCTTTTTTCAGCTGTTATCATCTATTGTGATCACTCCAGGACCTTTGCACATGTAGTGTTCGCCATTTGGAATGCTCTTCTCTTTCTTGTGGTTTATTCAATTCTTACTTATCCTTCTACAAGAAAGTCTTCCTGAGTCCTCAGAATAATCAAGTCCTCCTTTTCAACGCATTCAGAGCACGATGTGTCTAATTTCATGTTTATTTGTATGTTAGATGATTAATTGACATCTGTCTTCTTTGCCAAGTTATTTCCACAAGGACAGAACTCTCATTTATTTGTGTGTGTCTGACATATTGTGAAGTGGTCAATAACTATTTTCTGAATAAATAAATGAGAGTAAACATGTATTCAGCACCTAACCATCCTGAAAACTAACTGTCAAATAATTATAAAGTCCTTTAGGTCCCTCCTCACCTCCCTCGTTGTTGTCCTCCCTGTGCTCACTCTGTACACAGAGATCCCCAGGAAGTACTTGGTTTCAAAGGGCTCTGCTGTCTTCTACCTCCAGACTTTTGTCCTTGCTGTTTCCTTTTTCCAGACATTCCCTCTGTGTTCAGTCTCCATCTCCCTGTCCCAACTCCAATTTCCACCTAACTTAAATCTCTGCTGAGGTGGCATTTCCTCCGTCCTTGTCTCCAGTGTGTATGTAGATCGGGCACCTCATTATATTCTCCCACTCTCGCATCTGTATGTAACCACATGTATCATAGCATATACCAGTCTGTCCCAAAGACAGCAGTAAGGTGTTTGAGGGCAAAGGATTTTAAGCAGACATAATCTCCTTTAATTCCTTCCCGAAACCATGCTAAGTAACATTTTTATAAAATAGAACTAGATTCTAGTTATGACATAATTTCAAAACAGAGTCACTAAAGCACGACCTGCCCCAGACTACCTCCCCCAGCTCGATCTTTATTAATAGAGAAATTTGGAACTTGGAGAAACACTAGGGAAATTGAAAATCCACATATTGTGATTGCTAGTATTTTAAAGCTGGCAGTGGTTATGATCATCAAATGGCACTGTTCTCATCTCCAAGACTTTCCATCACACAAATATAAATATTATTTTTTCATAAAATGCTTATAGGTCTATAGATGAATATCTCCAAGTACCAACAAGGTCTGTGCCATAATATTTATTACCAATTTAAAAATATTGTTAAGTTTTCAAAGTGAGGCTTACATTAAAAAATTAAAACACAAGCATATTGATAAAAATAAGTAAAACAAAAGCAAAAAGATTTTTAAAACTGTATATTACCCAAACATCTATTCTACTTTAAGATCTTTAACTTAAAAAAGAATATTAGAAAATTACTGAGACATAAACAATACATACACTATGCTACATTTAAAAAGTAAGAAGGAATACAATTCAATTCAATAAAATGAGAAAAGAAAAAAATTTACAAAAAGGAAAGAAAATAGTGATATTATTAATAATTGTTTATATTTTTAATTTTCCAAATTGTTCTTATGTAGTTATTTTAATTCTATTATTTAAAAAAATAATATAAATACTTTGAAATGATAAATAAGCAAACAAAAACAATAAAGGGTAGATTAAAACAAAATGCCTGCTGGGCACAGTGGCTCACCCCTATGCTATAATTCCAGCACTTTGGGAGCCCGAGATGAGAGAATTGCATGAGCCAAGGGGTTCAAGTCCAGCCTGGACAACTTAGCAAGACCTCATCTCTACAATAAATCAAGAAAAATTAGCCAGGTGTGGTGTCACGTGCCTGTAGTTCCAGCTACTTGGAAGACTGAGGCAGAAGGATCATCTGAGCCCAACTGGTCAAGGCTGCAGTGGCAGTGAGCGTGTCACTGCACTCCAGCCTGGGAGACAGAGTAAGACTCTGACCCAACCCAAAACCAAAAAAAACAAAAACAAAAACATGCCTCTGCTATCAAAATATGTTCATAAAACTAACCAGACATGAGAGGGGTTCTTAACTGATAACATTCATCCTTTAGTAAATTTTAGATGAGTTGCTTGTTAAGTGAATATGATGTAAAATATACATGAAAATAAAATCTGTTAGGCGGTGAATCAGTAGTAATGGTAAAAAATGGATGTGCATTTAATTTTGCATTGATGGTAATATGGCACCCTTTGAAAACCTCTGTTGCCTTCACTTATTGTTTTCCCTTTAACAGAAGTTGTTTACATTTTTCAGTTGTAGGTCAAACTTTATACTCCTTTAAAAGACTTATTATCATTAAAAGTTCAATTTCCTTTTTTCTTCCTATTGATGAAGTAGCACTTTCAAAGAGCATTTTCAAAACATAAGACTAGTAGTCTCATCCTACATAGGCCACATAAACTGTTCTGTTGGTTTCTAAGTCCCTGTGGGGTACATTTTATATCTCCATTTTACAGATGAGGAAACTGAGATTCAGAAGAGTCTCATTATCCGCCTAAGGTGTCCCAGGTAGTAAGTGGTGGGGTGAAATCTGGAGCATGGACCCCTGCAACTCCAAAGCTCCCTTTCACTTGTACTAGCTGCCCTCCTGGGAAGTTAAATATTTGGTGATGGCAGCTGATAGGTCTTGGAAGGAGATCATGATGCTCTTAGTTTGGATTTTTATTGCTAAGAAAAACTGTGGTAAAGAGAGATCATGGTATTATTCATGTCTTTCTTTGGTCTTCCAGTCACTGAAATGAATATTTCTACATACAAAGCACCACTCTTGGTGTTCTAGATGATGTAGACATTAATAATATATGGATATTGCTCTCTAGGGTCTAATAAACACTTTGAGGAGAAAAAGCCTACAGTGTGTGAGAGAAATAGTCATTAGCATTTTCTGGCAGCAAGCAACACAAGCCAACTCAGGCCATTTTAAGCTAAAAAGAATTTTTTCTTCTGGAAGGGAATTGGAGTAAACCAGAAACTTGAAGGAAAAATTGTACAGCCAGGCCTCATAATGGACAAGAATAGAACAGCTTTGAAATCCAAACAGCTATGTTATGCATGTATGTATGCATGTATATATTTATTTGTTTGTTTTTGAGTCAGGGTCTCACTCTTGTCACCTGGGCTGGAGTGCAGTAGCACAAGCACGGTTAACCACATCCTTGACCTCCTGGGCTCAGGGGGTTCTTCCACCTCAGTCTCCTGAGTAGGCACATACCACCATGCCCGATTAATTTTTTTATTTTTATTTTTGTAGAGACAAGGTCTCAGTATGTTGCCTACTCTGGTCTCAAGCTCTGGGGCTCAAGCAATCCTACTGACTTGGCTTCCCAAAGTGCTGGTATTACCGGCATGAACCACCACAAAGGGCCTGTGTTACTTCTTAATAACACTTATCTTAGCACTTTCTGTGTGTCTGGCCTTGTTCTAACATCTTCAATCTAAACCACAGTGCAATTTAGTAGTTACTGTTATTATTATTACTGTAAGGAAATTAAGGCACAGGAAAGTTAAGTAACTTACCCAAAGTTTCACGTTTCACCACTATCTTCAGGGCCCAACTGAATTCCCAAAGTTTTTCACGTTTTTGACATTTTCCTTAAGATTACGATTTGTGTCATGTCCCTGACTTTAGCCAAGGGATGGGTAGTTCCCCAAGGTAATATACAAGAAGAAATTGAATAGACAAAAAATAATTGATATTTCCAGTATTGTACAGATAATACAAATACACTGTGGAGAATGAGGACATTTTTATGTACCAGTTGAATCACAAGCTTTGAGATTTAAAGATATTGCCTCATTTTACAGAATACTCAGACCAGGGAGAATTGGAGCCAGTCACTTGAGCACTAGGCCAGGGTGACTCCACTTCCTGGTGGCTGGAAGATGTCATGTAGGCACTTCCCTAAGAACTGAGACCCTAAAATGGAAAATTTGGTCTTGGGATGCTGACAGGCACCAAAATGATATCCAGAAAGTACACTGTTTTCAGGGTCCTGGCTGGCCTACTTAAATATCAGTATTAGAATAGTCACAGATGAGATAAAAACCCTTAACCTGATAGTGGTTTTTTTTTTTATCTGATAGCTCCTCATCTCTACCCTTTCTCACTTGCCTGGTTCTCCCACTCAGACCCCTTCAATCAGAGCCTCCCTACTGAAGAAGAGAGAGTCAACTTCAACAAATCCTTCACTCATTTCTTCATTCAACACATATCTCTAACATCCCTTCTACGAGAGCACAAAAAAAACTTCTCACCCTGAGATCTGAGCGGACAGCCTCATGGGAGAACAGAAGAGTATACAGGCCATGATGATACAGTGTGTTACCCCATTAAAGGGAGTCCTGCGGAAGCACACAGAAGGGCCACCTAACAGAATCTTGGGGTAATTACAGAAGGCTTACTGGAGGAAGCGATTTTTTTAAAAGGAGAACTTGAAGGGGAAAAAAACTGATATGAGAGGAAGTAAAACTGAAAGAGGGAATATTTGAAGTTAAGGACAAGCAAGGGGACTGTGGCCTGTAGTGAGAAGGAAGGGAAGGACCATGAGAAAAATACTGTCTGCTGTTTCAGTCTTCTTGGGACAGTAAATAAAACAGATTCAAAAGTAATCATAATGCCAACTGGAATAAGATAAGAACCAAAGAGGATTCTAGGAAGGCGAAACTCCACCTCAGCAATAAGAATCTCAAAGATATACTCAAGAGAGAGAGAATTTTAAATGAGTCTTGAAAGATAAATAGTTCCAATCAGCAGAAGTAGAGAAAAAGGCACATCTGCAGGAGGGAAGGCTTGAAGCAGACAAGCCTTCTGTTTGTTTCCTTTGTGCAATATTTTGCCTGCCTGGATTGGGTGTCTCCAAACACCATATTTTGTTCATTGCTCTAACTCTTAATCATTCTCCAGGATTTGTGTGAGTGCATTCTTCACAAAGATGTCCAGGCCAGCAGAGGTAGAAACAGGTGTTTTTCTCTGTGCTATTGAAGCTATTGTTTCATTTCTTTTTGTATTCTCCAGGATTTAGCATAATTCCAAAAACATACTAAGTGTTTAATGGTTTTGATGAGTCAATTAGTTAATTAACTAGTGACCATATGGAGAAAGAGTCTGGCACAGCCGCTCTGAGTGTAGTTCTGGAGTCACACGACTTAGATTCAAATTCTGTTTGTTCTGCTTTCTAGAAGTGTGACCTCGGGCCAATTATATCAACTTCAGCTTTTTTATTTGTAAGACAGAGACAATAAAATTTCCTCCAAGTTTCTTGGCAGACAAAATGTGAGGTATTTAGCAGAGTGCCTGGCAAAGAGTCAGCATGTAGCATGTGTTAGCTGGTGGTAGTGTTGATATTTTAATACAGGATCTTTTCTCTCACTCTGTCCACATGGGTGGCAACAATATGGGGGAAACACGCTAAAATTGGCAGTTGTTTGAAAAAGCTTTCAGACAAAGGGCAGAATGTATCTTGACTTCATCAAGAAGGAATGACAATGAGAATAGAAAGGTATGGTCCAGCCTGCATGGCGGCCTGCTCTATTTGTTGACAGCTCTTTTAGACAAGTCCTCTCAAAGTACCGGAAGTTCATGTGCTTCCTAGAATTTGTAATGAGATTGCCAGAAGTCTCAAACAAGACTAGAAAAGTATTGTGAAATTGCAATCAATCAATCAGCCGGATTATTGGCATTCCCCTGTTCCTTTTAAAACTGCAGTCTCTGTCCTCCTTCATTGTGTGTCCACATGTTCCTTCAGACCATCCTCAGTTGCCTATGCTGGTGTTCCACTTCAACAGGCTTTCCTCAAGTTTCTTACTTCTGCTCTCTTCCCTGTCCCTCTTCTCTGAAAAATTTAAGATTCACTCCATTCCCCGAGGTGGGCTCATTCACCTAGAAGCAATAAAGAACAATAAAATTAAATTATTTTGTTCATTCAGGCACTAAATATTTATTCAAATATTCATGGAGAGTCTATATTTGTTCCTGGCATAGGAATACTTAAGTAAAATCGAGAACTTTACTCTAATAGATATTCTTATTTAAAAAGAGCTAGCTGATTCATTTTGTTAGGCAGAATTTCAGAGAATGTGGGAGAGAGATGTTTGGAGGTGTCTAAAACTGCAGATAATTATCTACTCCTCTTATCCCAGTTATGACCCAGGTAATAATTTCCAGATTTAATGACTACTTCTAATGATGGTCAGGAAAACAAAGGGAAAAAGAATTTGCAAATGTATCAGTACAGTTTTTACCTATCTTGGCGTTTGTGTGGTTTTTGGTATAAGTGTATAATAGGGTAGTTAACAGCACAGTCTCGGTACTCAAATATCCTTGGGCTCCCACTCAGGTTGTCATTCTTAGTAGAATAAGAGTTTGGGTAAACTAGTTAATTCTGTAGGCTTTTCTTCTTCATTTGTACAATGAAGCTGCAGGAGTATTAAAAATTAAACAATGTTGTTTAAATGGTTACCAATATGCACTGTTTTTAGTATAATTAATAAACATATAATCCCAGCACTTTGGGAGGCTGAGGCGGTAGGATCACTTGAGCCCAAGATGTTGAGCCTGCAGTGAGCTAAGATTTTGCCACTGCACTTCAGTTTAGAGAGAGAGAGAGAGAGAGAAAGAACTTCTCTCAAAATAAAACAAAATAAAATAAAATAGATAAGTGAACAAATAAATAAAAGTCACTGAAATCCGTAGTGAATCTATTGGTGTTGATTTCTGCTTCTGCACCATGTGGCCACATGTGCATTTCTGACACATATGCATACACTCATCACCCACAAGCACTCTCCAGAGTGCCAAAACCAACACACGCACAATCCCACACACTGGTACATCCCACTCTCATATATTCATGTGTATTTCCAGCGTCTCACGCCAATGAGACATTTTATTATTTTCCTTCTTTCTTAATGCAAAAACATTAGCATATTCCATACTGGCTACCTTCTGGTAGTACTCTCAACATCTAATGTTACTCAAAAAAACTGTTACAGAGTAGAAGATTGAAATAATAGGTGTCTACAATCCATTTTAGGAACAAGCAGGAGGATGTCCAGGTACTTTCTTCTGAAAATGAAAATGTATCACTGACCCATTGCCTTTCTATTTTAATAGCTAAGGTCATCTAGGTGTCAAGGGTGATGGAGAAGTAAGAATAAATGATAGATGTGAGAGTATTTCATCAGGAATCTAGCTTTCATATTAGTATTTTTATCTTTGAACTAATGAGAATTTGCTTGTCTTTATTCTTCAGTTTAGAAAGCCATATATTATTTACTGCTTCTAGCTACCATACTGAACTGAAACATGTTGGCCATGGAAACAAAAATGCTAATATAACTTAGCAAAATAATGTTTAAATGATGAATTCAAAGAGAAAAATGACACAAACAACTCTGGTGTTCTGCACACTGAACAAGGTAGTTGACTCAATTTTTTACTTTTCTACAGAACCCAGACACCGTGCTGACATTTCTTGATATTAGAATTTACTATGGCAAAATGATACACACACAAAAAAATTTCTCATGAATTTTCTAGACACTTCTTGGAAACATAAGCTTTATGCATATTTAGGGCCAGAAAATTTAAAGAGATAGTTTATTTTCATTCAAACTGCATAATTGGCTTAGAAACATACACATATGTCCCCATTCTGTATTCATTAAGCGTGCTTAAAAATCCCATTGAAAAGAATGAGGCCTCCTAAGCAGACTCTGAACATTTACCATAGTAGTATAAGAAAGGGATTGGGCCAGTATGGTGGCTCAAGCCTGTAATTCTAACACTTTGGGAAACTGAAGTGAGGGGATTGCCTGAGCCCGTGGGTTTGAGCACAGCTCGGGCAACTTGGTGAGACCTCATCTCTACAGTAAATCAAAAAATTAGCTGGGCATGGTGGCACATGCCTGTAGTTCCAGCTACTTAGAAGGTTGAGGCAGAAGGATTGCAAGAGCCCAGCAGGTTGACGCTGGGATGGCCGTGAGCGTGCCACTGCACTCCAACTCAAAAAAAAAAAAAAAAAAAAAAGGAAAAGAAAAAAGAAAGGGATTGGCAGTTGCGGGATACTGTGGGGCAGGGGGCAAAGGGGGGGGGGGGGGGGCCAGGATGGGGGAGGATGGCGAAGAAACACATTACATCAATTAGGGTACCTGATCTCAAACCAGGCAAAATGGGGACCAAAGGGAGGCCCAAACTTTACCTGTGTGATGACCACTTATATACCTAATCCATATCTTTAAAATAAAAAAAATTAAAATAAAATAAAAAATAAATTTAAGAAAGAAAAGAAAGGGAGTTCTACATGAGCAGGGACTTGGTACATAGTAATAGTTTTCTCCAATGCACTTTTGATTCTTAGGAGGCACCGTTGTGTTGGACAAGAATTATATGCAAAGTTAAAATTATGTTCCACTGTGTGTGAACCCAGTTTTCTGTTACCTGGGTTTTTCTTTATAACTATCCTTATGCAAGAGAGTAAAATTCCTAAAGTATGATAAATTTGCTGTTGTTTATAATCTGTTTCCAATCTCAGCTATGAACATCTTTGTTGAATATTAGCTGTTATGTAACAGCTATCCAAAAATTATTCTTTAGACTTTTGGTTGAGTGAACTATATTAAGTTAAAATTCTCAAATATTATATATACACATGCATTTGTAGTTATGGTTATTAGCTATTATGTTTAGTTTTTTATGATTTTTTTTCTTCAACATTTCCTTAAACAAAGTATTTTCAGAGAGGGATGTGTGTATGATTGTAACTGGAAACTGAGAATCTAACACAAACATTATATAATTACACCTTATTGTTTAAAGTGATCTACTAATAAAAGTATAGTGGACTTAGATATTAATAAATATTCCTTTAGTATGCAATAATGCAGTTATGATATGGAATTATTACTGATTCCATTATTTCAAAAATGATACGATATGCTTGAAATTTGGAAAAATAATTTAAATAGTTAAATTCTAATAAAAATATATGTTTTCATAATGGAACTAACTTCCTCTATTACTTTTCTTCTGAAATGTTTTATAATATACATAGTTGTGTTCTTACTTTTTATATCACAATATTTATATAATTTAATCTGAATTTCAGAATGCTGAAGTTTTTAAAAAATTGAACTCTCAAATTGTTTTGGTATTGTAACATAGACATACAAAATGCAAACAGGTTAAGTGATTCAGATAGAGTATTGTGAAACTGGACATAATTTCACTGGTTATTTTTCTTCACAGTTCTGTTAAAGCAATTAAAGGCCGGGCTTGGTGACTCAGCCTGTAATCCCAGCACTTTGGGAGGTCGAGGTGAGTGGATTGCCTGGGCCCGAAGGTTCGTAGACCTGCCTGGGCAACTTGGTGAGACCTCATCTCTACAATAAATCAAAACATTAGCCGGGCATGGTAGCACGCGCCTGTAGTTCCGGCTACTCTTAAGGCTGAGGCGGAAGGATCGCCGGAGCCCAGCAGGTCGAGGCACAGTTTGCCCACAATATGCAAAATCAAAACACACTATTAAACAGAATGAGACTCCAAAAGAAAAAAA
>CAUYQG010198023.1:0-13108 GCA_963574415.1 Tarsius wallacei | reverse complement strand
CATATTTTTCCTCTTTCACATCTTACCTCTTTCAAAAGGTACTTTCTTAGCATAATGTATACTTCTCATGAAGCTGACACTTTCTGTGGAAATAGAAGACAGTGTCTTATAATTGAAGTATAAGAATTGCATTTCAAACCGAGCTCGGTGGCTCAGCCTGTAATCCCGCGCCTTGGGAGGCTGAGGTGAGTGGATTGCCTGAGTCCGTGGGTTCGAGACCCGCCTGGGCAACTTGGCGAGACCTCATCTCTACAATAATCAAAAATTAGCCGGGCGTGGTAGCGCGCGCCTGTAGTTCCAGCGACTTGGAATGCTGAGGCGGAAGGATCGCCAGAGCCCGGCAGGTCGAGGCTGCGGTGGCTGGGAGTGGCCACTGCACTCCAGTCTGGGCGACAGAGTGAGACTCCAACTCAAAAAAAAAAAAAGAATTTCATTTCAGGAAGGAAAGAGGGAAGTGGTCATTTCCTAAGGCTTTCCACACTCTACTTAGGTATCAATGTCTAGATTTTTGTAACACAAGAGCACATCCTAAGATCATTTCCCTAAATTTCCTTGTGATCAGCAGAAGTAAGGGTCCTGTGATTCTCAGAAAATAGAATAGGTGAATATTTTAATCATAAGACAGAAAAGATGAAGCAGAAAAATTTAAAAAAGTTTTTATCATTTGTCCAGTAAAACAAGAACAATAATTGTGTGCAATTATGTTCTATAATGGCGAGGCTGATGTATTGAAGCTGTTACATAAGTTCAAGTGTTTTAAATATGCAATACATCTAACATAATGCATTAGAAGTTGCAGGTGTCTCTTCTAGAACCTTTGGATTTTCTTTTTCTGGCTGTTGCAAATGCTGCTTAGATCTTGGGTAACTGGAGCCACCTTCCCCTTCCGGCCCCCGGCTTTGGGCATCTGGGAGGCTTTTGCCCGAGGAAAGTCTTCCTTTCTGACCTAAAGAATGAGACAGATCTTGTGGTGCAGTTGATTTTCCAGAGCTCCCACAGGATGGGACAAGAGCTGGACTTCACATAAACCACATCACTACCTGGCTTCTTCCTTTTTTCTTCTCCTGCTTTCCTTATCCCTTACATATTTTTCCTGGGGGCATTTCAATAAGAAATTACTTGCACAAGAATTCCTATGATAGGAATTGCTTCCAGGACACCCTTTCTAAGACAAATAATAGCAAAGTTGGCAAGCTGACACTTTCTGTGGAAATAGAAGACAGTGTCTTAGAATTGAAGTATACGTGATCCGTGGTCATTTCCTAAGGCTTTCCACACTCTACTTAGGTTTCAATGTCTAGATTTTTGTAACACAAGAGTACACCCTAAGATCATTTTCCACGTACCAAAGAAAAGGAAGCGTTTTCCAGCTTCATAGTGTTGCACCACCCAACCATACAATGTTTGAGCCGGAAATGACAATAAAAACTGTTTAATGCACAGGTTCCAAAATGACTTGTACTAGGTCACCCAGTAATTAATTAAAAGGACCAGGACTAGCATCCTTATATCCTAACTGCCAGTTTGGTGCTGTTTTACTTCAGTAACATGAGAACAATGTTTAAATGTTTTCCCTTTTCTTGACTTCCAGTGTCACTAAATTATTTGTGTAGACACGTAGCTGTGAGAGTTATTTTTCTTTAATGAAAGACTCAAATATGTCAGCTCAATACTTGAAAACATTTCTGACTTATAATGAAGCTCTTATCTGGGCCACTTTCTTAACAATAAAAATATTAAAAGCAAAATAAATCTAAGATTTATTTAAGACCTTATTTAAGTAAATAAATATTTATTTACTTATTTATTTAAGAACTGGGCCTTCTGCTAATTGTGTTGCATATATTATACCACATAATTCTTATAATAGGCTTAATATGGCAGATACTATTATAATATTCCACTTCAGCATGAGGAATTCAGGCTCAGAGATAAAAATAGATATGCAGCTATCACATATTAAAGCTAAGGTCAAGGCCAGATCTGACTTACTCATACTTGCCTTCATAGCCTCCAGGTTGCATTTCCTGTCTGTGGGCTCCTGGTTGCATGTTCTGCAATGGAATAGTCTTGGTGACTCACTAAAGCAGTCCCTTTTTGCTAACGTCATTAATGTTCATTCTGTAATGAGATTAACAGACAAGCCAAGAAATGATTTTTAAAAAGAGATCTTTACTTGAACAAAGTGATTTAAGAGAACAAGTTGCATCTTCTAAATTTTTAAAAATTTTAAATTGGATATTGACAAGTTATAACATGTACATACTAATAGGGCAAAAAGTGATGCTATAATATAAGTATACAATGTAGAATGATTGGCTCAAGCTAACATATCCATCACCTATGATATTTATCATTTATTTTTCCCCTCTAACTGAAACATTGTACCATTTGATTATCATCTCCCCTTTCCCCATCACAGCCACGGGTAACCACTGATCTGCTTTCTGCTTTTATGTGTTCCAATTTTTCAGCTTCCACGTGTAAGTGGGAACATACATTATTTGTCCTTCTGAATTTGCACTTTTCTTAAGGTGAGCTAATATGTATTATTTTGGCACAGGCCCCAAAGCATCATTCTACTTATTAGTTTATTATTCTATTTACTGGGGAAATAAGCAATCCCCTGAATATTCCAGAACTACAAGAGTTACATTACATTTTGATGGGCTAAATGTTTGCACCTGTCTTGTGGTGCCCCTGGATTTTAGTCTATTTTAATTTAGAGCTATGTGTGATTTGCTAATCCTTTCTAATCGATAATGCAAACACAAATTCCCAATTATAAATCATTACATTATCTATAAGATGGACAAAAGAGTCTATTTATGGTTGAAAAGTCAGTCAGTAATCACAGTTCTGTCAAGAGGAACTCACTTCAGAGTGGACACTACCTTTGCTAGAGAAATATTTTGATCATTGGATTGGATTTGAGATTAATGGTATATTGACTCATATTTTGTGACCCTTTTTATAACAGGGACTCATTTCCTGAACAGAATGGGAATATGCAAATAGATTCTTTTTCATTTTTAGTTAGTAATTAAATTAATAAGTGCCATGAAATTGGCATTTATAAATTATGTAAAAATAAGCCTTGATTTCTATATTTACTGATAGAAAATTCAAGATGAAAGATTTACATTCTTATGATCCACTTTTTGTGTGTGTCTGTTTTGAGTCAGGAGGTAATGATTCACTGCAAACTATCAATATTTGAGTTTTCTTTTTCCTAAATGAATCTTAATATTTTATACCTGGTAACTGTCCATTTGGTTTTTGTCTAGAGGATAAGAACATCTTTTATTGTTATTGTTATTTTAACTAACAATAGCGATTGCCATTCTATGAGTTGTAACAGCTGGCTGATATTTTTGGTCTATTTTTACAATGCCCTGCATGCATCCTTGTGGATAATCTTCACACTCACCACAACACCCCAACATTCTCACACAATTACACTCACTTTTATATGGCTGTCCTTATACTGGGGAATGGGCAAGACATAGAAATCCAATAGGGAATCCCTTGGAAGACAGCGTAGCAGAAATAAATACATTAAATAGTTTTGCTAGTATCATGAGGATTAGGACAACACACAAAATATCAAAGTAATATTATCGGTGTCAAATGTTACAAAAGTTAGTTCATGGCAGGTAGTGCAGAAAGGAAAATTGAAAGAGTTAATTCCGAGGGAATATATATCTGACCCACATAACATTTGTAGTGACCAGTGTTTGAGATTGAATTGTCTCTAGAGAAACTGGTGTGAGATGGCTTACCATCACTTTTACAGGAGTCATATTATACGTAAATTCGGCCATGCTAAATGATAGTTTCAGCCAGTCACCCAGGAGAAACATTGGTTGTTAGAAAGAATATCAACATCTCGTCTTATCTACTATTACCTACTATTTAACTTTGACTTAGCCAGGTCTCAAATTTATCTGCATCATTTGTTACAACATTGGTTTAAATTCTGCCATGTCTTCCACTCTAGTCTATCTATTTTTAGACCTTTTAAGAAATATTCACTCAGGAAGGTTTAATTTTAGTAGTATACTAGAAAAGATGCTCTTAACTGGTAATTAGAAGTGGGCTTTTTCCTCCAATTTGACACAACCATCACTTTGGGACAAATCACAACTTTGTCAAACTTTAACTTTCTTATCTATAAAATTGGTGGACTGAGACGATTACTCTTCAAGGTCTACCATTCAATAATAATGGTTACCTTAGAGCTTTCACTTCTGTAACAATTAGATCATGGGGGACCTGGCCTATAAAGCCAAGAAAAAAAAATGAAAAGAGGCTGAGACAAAAATTAGGAAGTTAAAGTGTAAAGAATTTTCTACCCTAAAAATAAAATGCTAAAGTTTTCTTGGCGCCTTGGACATATTCTTATGGTTTTCTAAGTGGCTTATAAACATATCACTGACTTTTGGATACTTTAACTTTTTGTTTTCTTTAAACATTATACCCTGAACTTTGAAAGCTATGGACATTATAACGTTAATGAAGATGTCCTTGATAGAAGATCACAAAAAGCAAATTCATGAGGTACTGTTATCTGAAGTCATTATTCCTAATTTCAAACTAAATGAGCATCAAGAGAAGACAATTATTTCTGACATATTGTGCTCTATTTAACTTAGGTTTTTTATTCTTTATCTCATGAAGCATATTGTTTATGCTTGTGTCAGTGTTGCCCTCATTATGCCCATTATACTTTTCAAGTATACTTGGCTGAGGATTATTCTATAATAACACAGTTCTAAAGTTATCTGTTTGCATATGGTTGCTTCAGGAGGGATTCAAAGGATAAATTTATTGTGTTTATACAAAAGACAATACTCTGTTTCCCCCAAGTCTAAACTTGGTTTTAAAAAATGCACCCTGAAAATCAGTGTCTTTCTCAATCTACTATTATATTGGAAGAGGCAGCATTGTTTAGACACAGAGCTATGTACTACTACTGACTGTTGCTATAAAAATGAAGTTAATCTGCACAATTTCCATTGCGTTTCCTTTGAAATCTGGTGTTTATTGCAGCAGAACTTCAGATTTTGCAAAGTGATAGTCTGAAAGACAGGCCAACACAGGCAGCTCTTTAAAAACAAGAGACCTGGTACTTCCAACAGCCAAAACGCTGGCCAAACATCAGGAAGAAAGGAAAGACACATCAGGTAGATTCTGCTGATTTCACTAGCCTTTAAAAAAATTTTTTTATAGAAGATTTCTTTTGATAAATTATGAACACTACTTTGTGGTTCTTGTTGTTGGTCTGTGTTTCTGCTAATCATACTCTCCTGGAAGGTCTTTTGACCATCTGGATGTAGTTTTTATTTCTCTAAGAAAGAAATTTTGTGTCCTTGACATGTCCCTAGTACAAATAAACACTTAATGAGAACATGGATCATGATGCTATATGTTTCCAAGTTAGATTAGGACAATGACTACTAGTTATTTGATGTATACAATTAAGCATGAAAAATATATTTATTACAAAAACACTTATGGGACATTCCAGGATAACTTGGCAGTTTGGGACAGTCACATGACCCTCTGGACATAATGTGGTCATTTGTAGGTCAAAATTCAACTTAACTTGAGTCTCTACAGTATATAAACTGGTAAGAATTGTATAGTTTTATTTCAAGAGATTTTGATAATCTTACTTCATTATAAAAAAAACTATGGGGATACAGATCTAAAATTTGTAGCAAACTAACAAAAGGCAAGCTAAAATGACAAGTCAAATCAAAGAATAATGATTGAAGTACATATAATTTTTCTATTCCTTACTCCACTGACACTTCATTTGCCATAATTCATCCTTAAATATTACTAAGTGTCTTATTTGAGCAGTGAGTTTTATTTTGTTTTCTGAATTTGAAAATTAAATAGCTAGTAGCAATAGATTCTCCTCAGTTAAATCAAATTATCCATATGAATGTTGATACTAAAAGTATAATTGTACTTATTTTATTCATAAAGTAAAGAAAAAAATCTTAGTTTAAGTTTGGGTGCAATTTTTAGTTAGGTACTTGCTTCTAATACCCTTGTTCTCAGAAATCCACTCTCTCTTGGGGTATAATGTTTTGTCTCTCATAGCTGTATGTAAAATGAAGTTTTCTGAAAACAATGAAGTAGGTAACAATGGTCACCAGTGTTTTCTGCCATTAAAGTTTGCATTTCCTTGCTTGTGGTAGTAAGATATTAATGTAGCTCTTAACTCTGTTCTTGAACTATAATAAATTGCCTGTAGTAGTTAAGATATTGTAGCTCTTAACTCTGTTCTTGAACTACAATAAATTTCTTCACTATTGGGGCTTAGAAAGCATGGAGTTATCTTTAAAGTAAGCTTGTGACTTTGTCATATCCTGTGTATTATGGTCTCTATTTAAAGGCTTACCATCTAAAGTCATAAGGTCCCTTTTTAAATCCCACCATTGTAACTAGGTGGTTACTATTAAACCAGTCTAGTTCATTTAGAATACTAATTAAATGCTTTTATTACAATATAGAAATATTCTGGATCAAATAATATCATATAAAATCTATAAATCCTTATAGAAGAGTTATTATATTTTCAAGGTTCCACATATTCAGAGTTTGTTTATAATTCTGCATTTCTCATTCAGGTCACCATAATCATTTTAGTCCTTGAATGTCTTGTCTTTGTTAACATAGCATCAGATCTTTGAGATCAGTATGAAAAACAAGATGCCCTGCACCTGAAGGGGATTCTGGTTCAGTCAATGTGTTTGATCACCTGGTTTGGAAAAAAAGTCAGATTCTATTTCTTGCTAGAGAAAGTTTTAGAAATGAGAGAAGGAGCTATAATCAGTTTTACGTGAATGCTATACACTTTGCAATGATTAAAAAGTGAACTAGGTAAAGGCTATTATGTTTCTAGCTTTATATTCTAAGTATCAATATTAGGTATTTATCATCAGATCCTTTAAAAGCCTTTGCTTTTAAAATAGACATGGTGATGGATGACTTAAACATAGACAATAATAGAGCCTAAAAGCAAGATAAACCACAAGGAATTACTTCATTTCAGTTTAAGGAAACATGGACCTCTTAACAAATTAGTAGATAATATATTATAAAGATTTTTGTACTAATATACTATATAAACCATTTGAACTAGTTGCATCACCCATAAAGTAAACAATTTTCTCTAAAGACAATTGCTCAGTAGCATCTTATTAGTGGAGAGTGAGTCAACTCTTCAGTTATTTGGAATGTCTATTAGGGATTGTTCAGGAATAAGAATAACCTTGACCAGCTTTGTTGCACATAAACAGTTTAATTTATGACAAGACAATAAAAGTAGGCTTATTCTAAACTTAGGCTTTTATTACTCATAACCTGACACTGTGTGTGTGTGTGTGTGTGTGTGTGTGTTTTAAGTAGGCTCTGTTATAAATCAGAATTATTAGTACATCACCGAAGGTTCTCTGACTGATAATCTCATACTGTTTCCTTCCACACCAAAGACATGAGGAAATTCTACATGGTAAAAACAACAACATCAACAAACTGAAAACCAACAAAGAAATAATTTTCTAAGTATTAGAGTACCAAACCTTAAGGGTAATTAAAACATAGATTATTGTTTTTCACATGGTTACATTCTATGGGTGTATCGACATCAACCTGTCCAGAGAGGCTACCCAGAGTTATATATTTTATTCCTTAAAAGTTGTTCTCCTCAATCTACTCAGTAGACATTGTGTATCCAGGAACTTCTGTGTCAAAAGAGATTTCCCATCAAACCTTGGACTGCTTCAGGACAGGAGTGAGTGATTGATCGGAGTGGTGGTAGACAGCTGTGCTAAGAGTGCAGTTATATTAAAGGGTGGAGGTGGTTAGCAGACAATTAAAGTTCAGAAAGGCAAAGGGTCACTTCAGTGAGGTGAGTCAAAGAAAGAGTTTTTCCATTTTATAGGTCTGAGCATGACGAAATAAACTGTAAACTTCAAAAGTTGAATCAGTAAATGATGCATCGTAATGATTTTTATGTTAATATGCTGTTTCTGTCCCATCAGTCAGACACTCATTTTGAAGAACTAATGAACAAAAGATAAGGAATTTGAGGCAAAGTATCTGAGTTTCAAAAACAAATGATTTTTCTTTAGAAGCTCTAAGTAAAAAGTACATAATACCAGCCGTGGAAAAAGTCCTTTGGAGCAATAGTATCCTTTTTATTTCTTGTTCTATATCCAGTCTGTGATTAAGGGATAGAACATGCATTGTCTCCAGTTATTACACTGCCTTTCTAGTTGATTAGAGTAATTATGCATTGTTAAGACTTTTTTTAAGGGTGCTGTTTTAGCTCTATCCTGTAGATTTTGATATACTGTCTCTTCGTCACTGTAATGGTAATGATGTAATGAATTGAAGATAATCAGCAAATGTGCTGACAAGGTGTTTGATAAAACGTAATGCCCATTGTAAGTGAAAACTCATTAAAATTTAAGCAGATGAATAAAGTGATAAAATATATCTGTCTTAACCTAGAATCTGTTATTATTCTCATATTAGCCAAGGCAAAAAAAAAACCAAAAACCAGCATTATAGATTTTTTTTTCACCTTCACTAGCAATATGTGAAAGTGCTTGATTTTTTATATCCTTATTAAAATTTTTTATCTTTGCCAAACTGCTGGGTTAAAAATTATAACATGGCTTTAATTTGTAATTGTTATGTGAAAAGTGATATTAAGCGCTTATATGTTTAGAATAGTTTTCTCTTTTTTGTGTGCACATATCCTGAAAACTTTTATACATTTTTCTACATAGTGGCTGGACTTATTGATTTCTAAGAATGTTTTAATAAGCTCAAAATATTTTTTGTTAATTTTGATTTGTCTTGTGACCTTATAGTGGATTTTGTTATGCTTAACTTTTCTAGAGATTGAAATATATCTTTTATATTTTTATTGACTTCTGGGTGTTTTTTATTAGTTTGGTTTGTTTATTTTGGTTTTGTTTTAAAAGGCCATCTACACCTCAGAAATACTAGTTAATGCAAATAGAAAACATGAAAATATTATAAAAGTGACATATTAAAAAAGAATGCAAAATTATTTATTGTATATTTGTATATAATATTGTATGTTATATGTATATTATTTGCTGATGTTAATATTTTATACTTGGAGAATCTTGTAGAAATAATTTAAAAATTAGATATTAAAAATGTGTTATATATGTTCAATTAGAAGCTATAACAGAAGAAAACACCCTACAAAAATTCACCACTAAATAAAATTAAATATCTGAGAATAACAAAAAATATATATAACATGTATAAAAAAAACTTTATGTTACTCTGCTATGCAAAATGGCTGTTGGACAAATGAAATGGTGTACTATGTCATGATAGAGGAACATCAACATCATAAAAAGGATTAAATGTCCCTTAATACATAAATTTAAAACAATTCCAATAAGAGCAAAAAAATTAACATTTTGACTCTAAAGTTTATATGGCGAAAAAGAATTTTTAAAAAATGGAAAAATTGAAAGAAAGAAGACTAATGAGTTATGAACGCTCTTATGATACACTTTTAATTAATATAAAGTTATGATAGTTAAAACCAGAGTAACAATGAAATCTATGTATATAAATTGAGAGAAATATATAGTTTTAAAATAGGCCTATATACATTTGGGAATTTAATAAATGATAAACTGTCATTTAAAATCAACAGAGAAAAGATTGCATTATCAAAAATTGGTATTGGGATAACAGAAAGCTTGCACTCAATAAACTCAACAAAAAATGAAATATTTAAATTTATTAAAGAAAATCTTAAAACTGACAGAAAAAAATGGAAAAAAGTTTCTTTAAAATGCTGGTGTATAGATGGCCTTTCTAAACAATAATAATAATAATAAATTTTAATTTCTGGGAAAAGTTTTGCTTATCAATAACCACCCAAAGGGAAGTCAACATACAAATTAAAAACTGAGGAAAAAATATTATGATCTCATCAATGTGTTCTTACAAATGAGGAAAAATAGGTAAAATACATGAACAGAAAAACTATAAATAATTTATAAACATGAAAAAATTCTCAATATCGTTTGTCATGTAATATTTGTAAATTGGAACTATACTATTGTACCACTTACATAGTGGCAATGATCTAAAGTCTTAATTATTGGCTGTTAGCAAAGAGGTAAAAAAATGTAAATGTGCATACCTTTTGACCCACTAATTCTACCTCCAAGACTTTATGCTATACTTAAATGTGTCTGTAGAAAAAATCTAAAAATAATGTAAAGTCCATTCACAGAGAATGGAGTAATGCATTACACATATACAACCATATTCCAAGGGGAATGAGAGCTCGCTGGAAGCCCAAATCTCACCTGCACGCAATTTCCTTATGTAGCAAATCCTCACATGTAACCCACAACTCTAAAATATAATTTTTTTTTAAGTGCAAAGAAAGAATACGAGAAATTTTGATATACTGATATATGAAGAACTCTCAGATTTGTTATTAAATAATAATATAGTTCAATGCAAATAGATAAAGTATTCTGTTGTTTGTGTTAAAAAGGACAATAAGCTAGTAAAATCTTTTGAATTTTTAAATATGTGAATACATTGACTATTCAAGCAAAGAATAAATAACATGTTAAGAAAAAATAAATATTAAATATTCCTATTTAAAATACTTCAACTTTTCTTCTTCTGAGACACCAATCTCTTTCTCTGTTCTTTCCTCTTGCATCAATCCCACAGTCTCTACATTCTAAGAGTGAGTAGGGTTAAGAAATCAGACATGACTCAACATTTCTTTTACTTTCTTATGATAAGGAGTTTAACCTTAAATCAACATTGCAGACTAGACTCTGGGTCTAACTTTGTACATCAACAAGAAATAAATCAACAAGTTATTTAAGGTGGTTTGTTAAACTATACATGAACATTTCTCCTTTTCTCCTCCCTAAGCAATATTGTTAAAGAAAAGTTTTGAAAAATATAGTTGCTCTTAATTAGGTCCAAATGAAGTGCTTTTTAAGAATTTTCTATCCCATTTATCAAAAGGACATTTTTAAAGAATGGTACTGTTACTTTTAGATCTGGATTCTACGGCACTCTAATCCTAAGACTACCTTTAGGCTAAGTTTAGAAAGTATTTTCTGAAATTGCACTCAATCTATTCATCTTTTCTTCAACAAATGCCAGTTTTGCACTCAGATAAGTCTACTCTAGTGTTGCCCTTCAATGGCCGTAGTCAAGACCCGGGAAAATGTGTTGATTTTCTTACCTTCTCCATTGATGCTTTTACTTACTGCCTGAAGCCTGGAAGGAGTAAGAGAAAAGGGAATGTGTATATCTACAGCATAGCTTTGGTTTGAGCTTTTAAAAACTTAAATCTTTAATTATTGTCTCCCAAGGATGGGAGAAAAGTCTGCTCAAACTAGAAAACGGAAGTAGATAGTATTCACAGGAGACCTAGTCAAAGCAGAGAGGCACCGGCATTACTGAGCAACCGTTCGAATGATACATTATTAGTTTGAAATATGAATTTCCAGAATGTCCTCATATATAAATACAAAAGAAATTCCCACACTTCAAAGCTAAATATAAATCATTGTTATTATACACTGTAATTGTCAGTAAACTATGTGTTATAAAATAATAGACATATTAGCTGGTGTATCTGAAAGCTTTTGTTAAGCCCTACTGTGATCTACAAGTGCTAATTATGTTTTTATCCTAATAATTAAATTCACTCTTACTACAGTCTGTGGTTCAGCAACACTTACTGAGCTTTTCATTTATATTGGAACCCTATTCTAGAAGGCATGAGTGAATGGTTAGAAATAATCCTTTGATAAACGATTTGTGCCACATTCCACATTGAAATAAAAACATATTCACATGTGCATGTGCAAACACACACACACACACACACACACACACACACACACACACACACAGAGAAACTTACTGACAAAACATCCATAAAAAGAGAAGAAATTACAGATTGAGACTCAAAGTAAAAGGGTGATAAATGTCAGAAGACAATAAGAAAACAGTCTTGTTTGAAGTGTTAAGTTTTGAGCCATGCTTTGAAGGAGGAATGACATAGAAAAAGATAAAGGGAGACAGTTAATCAAAAAACTAGATGGTTATATCATTAATGGGAAGAAAATCGTAAAAAGTTATAGAGAACTTTGAACTTGGCTGAAAGAGAATAGCAAATGAAATTAGTTCAATAGGACATCAGTCTAGTCATCAATTAAATAATTCTCTGGACTACTCATGGATACTATATTTATCCCAAATCTTTCTAAAGATCATTTTCAGTTATATTTATATGTGATTCACTATTATTTCACAAAACATGTCTATATTTTTCCCTTCTCCTGACTTATAGTACATTTCTGCTCTTTATTGCACAAATTAATTTTTATATCTTCTAAGTTTTCATTATAGGCCATGTGGTGACATATTACTTTATGAATTTTCTTATCCTTTCTTTTATTTTATTGAAACTTAATGAGAATACTTTTGTATTTGAAAAGTGTTTATGCTATTGTGATATTAGGATTTACTGTTTGAAGAATCAAGGTCATGCATGGTGGCTCAAGCCTACTGTAATCCCAGCACTTTGGGAGCCAGGGTGAGAGGATTACTTGAGCCTAGGGGTTCGAGACCAGCCTGAGCAACTTGGTGAGACCTTGTCTCTACGATATATATATTTAAAAAATTAGCTGGGCGTGGTAGCGCACGCCTGTAGTTCCAGCTACTTGGAAGGCTGAGGCAGAAGGATCGCCTGAGCCCAACAGGTCGACTCTGGGGTGGCCATGAGCACTCCACTGCACTCCAGCCTGGGCAACAGAGTGAGAGTCTGACTCAAAAAAAAAAAAAAGAAAGAAAAGAAAATGAAAAAGAAAAAGAAAAAGAAAATCAAGTCAATTTTTAGAAAGATATGATAAAATTAAAGAAAATATTTTTACAAGAGATTGATGACAAAACCTTTACTTTTAAAACAGCTTTTTCTTGTGAAATCTTATTCAAAATTTCATTAAGAATAAAAAGGACAACACAATCCCGGGATGTCAGAGGA
>CAUYQG010198019.1:0-19178 GCA_963574415.1 Tarsius wallacei | reverse complement strand
AAGGGCTTGTCCTGCCTCAGCCTCCCAAAGTGCTGGAATTACAGGTGTGAGCCACTGTACTCACCCTATAATTCTTTATTACATTTATGGTCCCACTTCTCTGACAGGTTGAATTGGGCATGATTTCTAACTTTTGCTTCTAAGTTTGTTGACTAGGCTAGCCTTCATTTAAAACTAGCAGTGCGCAGTAGGGCATTTTCTCTGTCACACTACGCTCTATGGATGGGCGGAGAGCTTTTCCAGTGCATTTCTGAAAAGGCCTGTAAGCCTGGGAATACAGTCCCACTGCAAACACTATAAGCCAAAGAAAAGAGGCAAATCACAAAGCGCCCAAGGGTTTCTCATGGAACGTTCACTCCGAACACCCTCTGGAAGTCTCTGTGATTTTTCTTCTTGTGGCAGTGGTTTGCTTTGGGTCATGGCTGCTACTCAGGAACCGTTCTGTTCAGTTGCTTGCTATTTTCCGTGTTGTTGGCTTGCTGTTTGGGCACTTTAGGCAGATTCCATTTTGTTATCCAGATGCTTCTATGCCCAGGTGCACTACCATGCATTCTAATCACTATGTTGCTCTTTAATCTTACAGATAAAATTAAGCGAGTCTTTAATTGATTGATTGATATTGATTGATTTGAATCGGAGTCTCACTCTGTCACCCAGGCTGGAGTACAGTGGCATGCTCACGGCCACTGCAGCCTCTACCTGCTGGACTAAGGCAATCCTTCCGCCTCAGTCTTCCAAGTAGCTAGAACCACAGGCACGTGCCACCATGCGCAGCTAATTTTTTGATTTGTTGTAGAGAGGAGTTCTCCCCAAGTTGCCCAGGCTGGGTCACGAACTCCTGGACTCAGGCAATCTTCTCACCTTTGCCTCCCAAAGTGCTGGGATTACAGGCCTGAGCCACAGAACCCAGCTGAGAGTCTTGAGAGCTTGCCTGAAACATTTATCAAGCGCTTACTAACGCTTCATCTTTTCAGATCATTTCTCCATGGTGTGATTGAACCTGGAAGAACTAGAAATCAAACACTCAATTATGAGTTTAAGAGTCTATGAAATTAAACATGCTTAAGAATTATTAATCATTATTCTCATTTCTTCTGTGAATGGTGTCTCAGCAGTCACTTTATCTCAGGCTGCAAGGGAATATTCAAAAGCAAGAATCTGGAAGATTTTACTAAAAGACTTTACAGAAAACCTGGGAAGAAATTCCTTGCATTTGTATGCAAATTGATTTTTTTTTTTAAAGCAGGATTTATTGAGAGGACAGAAAAGCTCCCACAGTGGGAGGGGACCCGAAGGGGTTACCCAGCAAATTGATTTTTTTTTTTTTTTTTGAGTTGGAGTCTCACTCCGTCGCCCAGACTGGAGTGCAATGGCACACTCCCAGCCACCACAGCCTCGACCTGCTGGGCTCCGGCGATCATTCCGCCTGAGCCTTCCAAGTAGCCAGAGCTACAGGTGCGTGCTACCATGCCCAGCTAATTTTTTGATTTATTGTAGAGATGAGGTCTCGCCAAGTTGTCCGGGCGGGTCTCGAACCCTCAGGCTCAGGCAATCCACTCACCTCAGCCTCCCAAAGCGTGGGATTACAGGCTGAGCCACCGAGCTCAGATTCAAACCCTTTTCAATTGAGCATTTCCTCCCTACAAAATATGGAAAACATGAAGTATACAATTTGATAATAATACCAACAATCTTACCTTATGTAATCTAGTAGTTAAAAGCTCTGGTGTAAATCAGAGCTGGGTTCACTGGGTTCAATTACTGCCTGTTGACCTTCACAATCCAGCCTCTCTTTAATCCCGCTTTCTCATCTATAAAATGGGACAATAATAACATATCACATCAGGTTTTGTGGGAATTGAATGAGAAGATGCAGACAGAGTACAGAAAAGATTTCAGAAACTATTAGTGCTAGAGTTATACTTTTCATCCTACTTTCTTTTGTTACTTTTTTGGAAAGCTTCACTATCCATTCTGTGAGGTAGAAGCTGGAACACAGAGTGAAATGACTTGTTCAGGACCACACAGAGTACTGTATACCACCCCCCTGACAAGAGCTCCACCTCAGAGCTCCAGCTCCCAACTACCTTAGCATTTTTTAAAGGAAGGACTCCATTAAAAACATATGTATGATGTTCACCAACCCCCACCAATCCCCTTTCTTTCTTTTTCTTCAAAAAAGAGAAATGAAACCAGATGCTATAAGACCAAGAGAAAATCTCAAGAAAGTCTTGTTTCCTGTTAATTTTGTATGTTTCATCTGCACAGTTTCTGTCTTTCCTCTCCTCTTCCTCCATCACCTCTATTGTCTTCATCTGTACTTAAAATGGCCACAGTGAACAGGGCAGGCTAAAGGCAGTGGGGGCAGGGAGGTCTCCTTTAGGTTTCCAGGTCAGGATTGGGATAGCTTTTTTGTCCTTGGAGAGAGGCTTCCTTTTCTTTGGGGCTTGGAAATATCTCCCATCTCTTGGGTTTCACACAGTCTCAGATTCCTTCCTTCAGAATCTCAGGGCCTCTGTTCGGGGCAAAGAACAGGCCAGCCTCCCTATCCTGGTTCCCTCTTCCCCTCCCCAAAACATTCACTTCCTTTATAGCAGCTGCAGCTGTTGGGTCAGTTTGGGAGCTGAAACTCCTCCCCACACCCCTTTCCCCCAGGTAAAGATAAATAAAATGTCAGAGAGTTGATTGCTTTTTGGATTGCATCTCACCTTTTTCTTCCTGTTTTAAGCCTTCTGGTTTCTTAGTGGAAACTACAAACCTTTTTGCCTTGATTCCAGTGTGGGTGTGATTTCCTTCTTCCTGGCTCCTGTCCCACTCTTCCCCCCACTCCTTCCTTCCCTAGTTCAACTCTCTTGTCTTTCTAATTGGGATTTCTCACCAGCAAAGGTTTTCATGTTCTCCCAAATTAAGCGTCTGGAAAGGATGGTGGAACTAAGTTTTCTGTAATTCATCAATTGAAGCCAAGAAATAGAAACTTCTACCTTTTATCCAAGACTCACTATATGACCATGAGCCATACACAGTGGTAATGCCATTTGGTCTGGTTAAGTAGGTATTAACCCAAAGCAATCAATTTATCCCAAATAAACTTATTTTAAAAGTGTGCTTGCTCTACAGACATGTTTTCAAGACAAATTCCTTAATTTTTACCAGCCCTACCAAGCCTCTTCACATAAAGAGAGAATGCAAATACAAATAGTAAAAGGGTAGGAGGAGGGTGGGCGCAGCTTTTCAATAGAGAAATTTTTACTTTTGATACTACTCTCTTTTTTAAGACTGCGAAACAATACCCACGTTTAACTTCTTGGGGATAGATTGGGATGTTTGTAGAATTTACCTGGTCCCAGATTGTGGTTTGGACATAGCAATCAGAATAGTGGCCTGTGTGGTGCATGTGCAGTTCTGTTTGTGATCATTATAAAAGTATACTCAAAACAATTAATGAACATTGATTGAAACCCACATGCAGTATACAGCCATACTCTGTTCACCTGAAGTGCATTCAGGTCTCCTCAGGTAGATCTGGAATGCATTAAAGTCATTGAGGCAGTGGGAAGGAGTGAACCAGAAGCTGGAGACAAACTTTGGAATGTAAAGCAGGTCGTTTTAGGGCAAGTTGGCTGAATAGCAGGGGGCAGTGGAGGGAGGAGAGGTCAAGTGCTGATTGTATAAGTAGAGTGGATAACTGTAAATCTGCATCCCTATCTCTCGTATGGAGCAGACTTGAGAGAGTTAGAGTCTGTGAGTCTAACTCTTAGATGAAAGCAGGAGTAGCTCCTGTTCTAGAGGAGTTCACATTTAGTGGGGATGAGAACAATGTACATGGATGAATAGTGGTTAGGAGCATGGCTCTAGAGTCAATCCACATGGGTTCAACTGAATCTTTCATTAACCAACTCTATGACTTTGGGCAAGTCATTTCAGCCTCTGAGTTATTGTGTCCTCAATTAGAATACCAAGGCAATAGTTGTACCTACCATATGAGGACAATGGAATGAGCTTATGCATGTAAAGTGCCTGGAACACATTGGGAGGTCAACTGATGTTAGCTCTTATTTATTCAGTGCTAACTCTGTGCTACATGCCTTATGTGCATTGTCTCCTTTACTTCTTACAATTACCCTATAAAGTAGAAACCGTTATTATCCTCCATTTTCCAGATGAAGAAACTAAGGTTAAGAGAAGTTAAGCAGATGATTATAATTGATTTTGGAAAGTGCTATGCTAGACATGTAAATAGGAGTACAAAGATGGATATTCTAATTGCCTTGGGAAGTTTGAGGAAGGCATCACAGAGAAAGGCACATTTAAGGTGGGCATTGCAGAGAAAATAAGAGTTCATTAAGAGGGGCAGAAGGTATGCAAAGGCAAATCTATGGTAGTTTAGCATAGCTACGGATGTCGGCTGGGTGAGTATTGACCAGAAATAGGCCTGAAGGTGGAATGCTATCAGTCTGTGTGTGCCACACTAAGACATTTGGACTTTGCCCTTTAGAGAATCATCAAAGTCCTTTTGTACAGGCTGTATACAGGGAGGGAATTCAGGTGAATGGCAATGAGGGTCTGTGCTAACAGAATAACAATGGGAATAGAAAGATGAATTCAAATGGAGAGTTGAAAAGTAAAGTACTTTTTCTTCACCAGAAATCTATTGAACATATAGTGCATGCTTGCTCAGAGGTTGCAGCATAGTCTCTATTTTCCCCTTAAGGAGCTCACAAGAGAGTGCAGAAGACAGACCCCCAATCAAAGCCGAACCAATAGCTACAATACAATGTGGTATGCTGAGAGAGAGACTGATCATAATAGAGAGGATGACTGCGAGACAGGGGTGATAGGAGGGGAGAGATTAGGGAATTAATAGTGGCAGGACTTGGTAACTGATTTGATATGGTGTTTGAAGAAAAAGGAGGTGAGAACTCTCAAGTTTCTGGCCTTAATGACAAGTAAATTTTGGTTTCACTAACTGTGACAAAGAATGGAGAACTGATTCTGGCAGAAAAATGATTAGTTTAGTTTTGGACATCTTTAGTTTTAGATTGTTATGGAACATCCCAGGGGAGATGTCCACTGGATGTTTTTTGATATATGAATCTAGAGCTCCAGGGAGATGTTGAGCAGGAGACTTAGACTTGGAAAGCATCAGCATATAGATGATGGTAAAAATCACCAGAGAGGCTGAGATCATTTAGAGAGAAGATATATAGTGAGAACACAGGAAGACCAAACATAAAAACTCAGAGGACCACCAGCCTTCTAGGGGCAGACAGCAAAGAAGATCTAGGAATGGTTGCTGCTTGCCCTGGGCTATGTCCTTTAGGAACTGTGGTCCTGAATGAGAAACCCCAACACAGTAACCCAAATCTTTCCTCTTAGAACTTTCTAAAAGTATTCTGTGGTCCACATGATTGAGAATATTAACAAATTTTAAAACTGCATATTTTCCAACTTTTGACATAGTACCTTTCTCTGATTATAGTTGCACATTACTTTGCATTAATATGCATAATAAAGCTTTCTGAGTTCCTGAACTGATAATCTCTTTAATCAGAAAATTGTGTTTATTTTCTTCATCCCATTAACCTAAAGTGCTTTTGAAGTATCACATCCCTTTTGACCTGGTATCTTAGTCAACTTGGCCTACTATAACAAATACCATAGAGTGGGTAGCTTAAACAACAAACATTTATTTCTCACAATTTGGGGGACTGGAAAGTTAAAGATCAAAGTGTTGATTAATTTGGTTCCTGGTGAGGGCTCTTTCTGGTTGTAGACTGACACCTTTTCACTATGAGAGTGAGAGATCACATTACTTTCATGTCTCTTTTTGTAAGGGCACTAATCTCATCATTAGGGCTCCACTCTCATGACCGAATTACCTCCCAAAGGCTTTACATCCAAATATCATCACATTGAAGATTAGGGCTTCTTCATATGAGTTTTAGAGAAGCACACATTCAGTTTATAACACCCAGGATGATTTTTTCTTCCTCTTAGTTTTACTATATATAAATATATTAAAATAGTGCCTAGAACATAATAGGTAGCCAACACAATTCAAATGGCATTACCCAAATTTATTGTCATTACCTAAATATGCACATCCTATCCTATAGTCACAGGTTTTTCTAAAATAGTGACTGTTCAATTTAAGTCTTGCCTCTCAGACTTTTTCAAAAATTTGTTTTGGCACAGAAGGGCAAGTTAAAAAAAAGAAAAAAAATACTAGTATGTAGATTTTAGGGGTTATTTCCCTTTAGATTATTACAGCGCGTTAAAAACTGATCACAGTTGATATACAGCAGCTTGCTGGAGTCTCTGCAACATGCCTCAAACACAAAAATTCCTGGTGATGGACGACTGTGGGTAAAATCATACATGCATCAGATTTCTTCTCTGATAGTTTCCAGACCCCATTTTAGTGGGTTTGGCTCTTAAGGCAAACTTCATTTGACAGCACAGGAGTGGCTACTCAGTCATTTCCCCACACTTGGCCTCTATTCAGCAGGCAGGCCTGACTAGCTGCTTACATTCTCTCCCTCCTAAGGGAGAAGAAGGTGAGAGAACTCCCTGGTGAGTGCTGAGTTGTGATCTGTGCATAGGGTTTTATTGGGGAGAACAAAACACTCTGCTTTCTCTCAGTTTCATTGTAATAATTCTCTGAAGAGACTCTGGTTGGATTACCTCAGAAAGAGAGAAAGAGAGGGAGAGAGGGAAAAGGGAGAGAGAGAGAGGGAGGGAGAGGGAGAAGGAGGGAGGGAGGAAGGGAGAAAGAGAGGGAGAGAGGGACTGTGAGACAGAAAGGAAGAAAAATAAAAATAGTCTAGTAGTATGAGGAGAGGGAGAAGGAAGAGGAAGAGAAAAAGAGAAAAAGAGAGGAGAGAACATGCATTGCCACTAACATGCATTATTTTTGTGTCTGTGTGTTCTTTGTACTTGTAATGGTTAACACCCAGATGTGTTCTAAGCGCCATGAAGCTATTTCATTCCCAGTAACTAGTACTAACAGTCCAATCCAAATGTAACCTTTAATTGTTTTATGTGTCGAGGATAGAATCCTTTGTTTCCCACATACCTTTTGTTTATTTTTAGTATACCATGAAGTAGAATAAAACAAAACAAAACAAAACAAAACCTTGAGTCAATGTTCCACGAATCTCTTACAGCCTCCCCCTACATAACTGCTGCTCTTTGCCGCTCCACAGCTTTGCTCACATCCAAGGTAAGACCTTGATTGATCAACTGAGATAACCTTGTTATTCTCCTGCCAGGCTATAGGCTACCATGCCCAATACATCAGCCTTTATCAGCACCAGGTTTCTGTTGCTATTCTACTCTATTGCTCTCGGTGTCTAGGAGATGAGGTCAAGGAAAATTGTTCTTTCACACCTTTTGGCAAAAAAAGAAAAGAAAAAAAAGGTGAAGGGTAAAATAGGAAAATAAAAGAGGATGAAAGAAAGGAAAGATATGAAGAAAAGCCCTGAAACAACTGTCCCTAGGCTCCATACCTAACTCATGTGACTTTTCCTGTTTTTTTTGCTCAGAAATTTGTTAAACAAGCGATGTTTATTTGAGCCACAGCCTTTCTAGTCCCTACTGTAGGATCAATAAACAATATGATATTTTTTGGAATATATGCTATCTTTGAAATTTGCTTACCCTAGGATTTCATTCCAGAAACTAGCATAGTTATCTGACCCACAATACCAATAGCTCCATTTCTTAATATATGTGTTTGAGTCCCCTGTAGCAATGGCAATACTCCTGAGTTGTATATTTTATTCTATCATTGTGTGACATCAGTAAATATCTCACTGGGGATTCACTTTTCTCAAAGGTGTTTGGCTATGAGGGCAAGGAATTCCAGTTGATAGGCACAATATGTTGCTGCTAATACTGCATGTTCTCACTTATAAATGGAAGAAAAACAATGCATACACAAGAACATAGAGAGTGAAACAATAGATACTGGAGACTCAGAAAGGTGGGAAGGTGAAAGGTGAGTGAGGGATGAAAAATTACCTAATGTGTACAATGTTCACTATTTGGGTAATGGCTATATTAAAGGCCCAGCCTTCACTATTATGCAATATATCCATGTAACAAAACTGAATTTGTACCCTCTGACTCTATAAAAATTAAAAGAAATTAAGAAGTATGTTGTTTAACATACACGTATGAACACATACACTTGTACCAACACAATGTGTACATGGTTAAAAAAAACCCTCATACCTAACAAAAGATATACAACAAAAGGTCTCTACTTTCTCCTAAACAACCCTTAGTTCATTTTGCAAGTGTAACTACTAGACCACCGTTAACTGTTCCTTGCTAAGTATATTTTACCATGGAGAGGAGGTTGGTCCAAGTTGCTTCTGGTTTGCACAGGGTGTTAGGGAGTATTCATTAGTTTAGGGTGAGTGACATCAGGACCTTGGCACTTATGAGGACAATAGCCCTGAAAACAGGTAAGATGAGAGAATGGGAAATATCACTTGCCTTATGGTCTTGCCTCTTTCATGGTGTGATTCTTAGATCACGGAATAGGAAGGTCCTGTCAGAGGAAAATCTGAGGCCTGGAAAAGGAAGTTCATTGTCTGAGGTAACACACATGCAGCCATTTAGAGGCAGAGCTGGGATATCAATCCCTAGGCCTCCAGCTTCCTAAGACAGTGTTCTTTCCCTAATTCCCCAGAGCCTCCACCAGTGAAATAGACAGGCTATAACCTCTGCTTCTGGCACCTTCCACTGCTACTCTATTCCCTGTGTCTGGACTGTGAGCCTTACAGATCTCCTGGGTCTCTCAAAGGAGGGGCATTTTTTCTTTTCTCCTTTTAGTGCAGACATGATAGCTTGAGGGCATGGAGAGATAGTTTTCAAGCTGTAGAGTGAAACTGAATCACCTGAACTGATTGTTAAACATGTCATTCTTTTCCAGAAGTGACTGAATCTCAATGAACTCTCTCTGCTCCTTTGGGAAAGGCACAAAACACTCAATTAAATTTTTTGTGTTCACATGAAAACTTTCTACAGCAGCCAAAAGTCTAGAGGAAAAAAAACATCTTGTTTTAAAATTATTATATTGTTTCTGTTTTATTATAAAATTAATACACATTTGTTGGCAAAAATAAATGTTAAAGAATATTAGAAAAGATGTAGATCAGCATGTTTTTAAGGCCTTTTTGTCAACTGTCAAAAAGATTCCCATTACGGACACAAGAGGGAGCTTTTAGCTAAAATGAAAAGTTTAATCCAGACAGTTTCATATAGGCTCTACCATCTTTCTTTTCATTAACATATTTAACTTTGTTATCTTTGAAGACATGTTAATTAGATGATTATGGAATCATATAATGACAGAGCTGACAGGCTTCTTAATCATCATGTCCTCTCTACAGTGATTGATATGGTTGCCTACTCCTTTCTTTAAAGATTCTCCTTCCTTGGTCCCTGAGACACCTCTCTGTCCCTGGCTCTGCTCCAATATTTTTAATCATTTCACTTCCTTTGCTCTCCCTTTAAATGCAGAATGCTTCTTTGAGCCCCTTAGTCCTCTTGTCTTCTCATTCTACAGTCTATACACACTTTGCGTGGTTGACTTCATCCATTCTCATGCTTTCAATTACCACTATGTGCTGATGTAATTTTATATACCACTATGTTATTCCTCAATTATAAAGAAGTAATCAAGCATATCTTTTGTTATTCAGTCCATCCTGAGGCCCAGATATGCACATTTACTTGCCTACTGGACAAGCCCAAGTATGTGGAAGCTGCCCCCAGGAAGTTCGATTGGCCTGATCCAAAGAGTAATAAATTCAAAGAATACATAACAGGTTGGTTAGGGAATCTCTGAGTTTTCAGGGTCCACAAGGGATCACCTTGGATGACTATGTGAACTCTGATATTGTTGAAACAGAAAGCAAAAAAACATTAACAAAAACACTAGAGCATAACAAAAAGTTTCACTTGACCTAGACTGTCCAGTAGAGAAGTCACTAACTACAAGTGACTTTTGAGCATCTGAAATGTGGCTTTTGAGCATCTGAAATGTGGCTGGTTTGAATCGAAACATAGAATAGATGTAAAGTACATACCTAATATAAAGAAAGCAAAGTATCTCATTAATATTGTTATACTGATTATAGAACAGCTCCTAGTTCATATGTGGTGCTCAATAAATGTTAACCACTCCATTCTCAACTATGGTCATTGCAAATTTCTTTCTTTCTTTTTTTGAGTTGGAGTCTCACTCAGTCGCCCAGACTGGAGTGCAGTGGCCGCTCCCGGCCACCGCGGCCTCGACCTGTTGGGCTCCGGAGATCCTTCCACCTCAGCCCTCCAAGTAGCTGGAACTACAGGTGTGCGCTACTACGCCCGGCTAATTTTTTTTTTTTTTATTGTAGAGATGAAGTCTCGCCAAGTTGCTCAGTCGTGTCTCGAACCCGCGGGCTCAGGCAATCCACTCACCTCAGCCTCCCAAGGCGCGGGATTACAGGCTGAGCCACCGAGCCTGGCTTCTTTTTTTTTTTTTTTGAGTTGAGGTCTCACTTTATTACCCAAGTGGGAGTGCAATGGCATTATAACTGCTCACCCACTGATCACTGCAGCCTCAACCTCCTGGGCTCAAGTGATCCTTCTGCCTCAGCCTCCTGAGTAGCTGGGACTACAGACACGTACCACCATGCCCAGCTAATTTTATTTTATTTTGGGGGAGACAAGGTCTTGCTATGTTGCATAGGCTGGTCTCAAACTCTTGGGCTCAAGCAATCCTCTCACCTCAGCCTTCCAAAGTACTAGGATTACATGAGTGAGCCACCGTGCCCAGCCACAGATTTCTTGGTGATACCCAAACCTACCAGGCACTTTGATGCTTCTCTACCTTTGTGAATGCTGTTTCTTCTTTCTGGAATGCTCCATCTTAAATTATTCATCTATTAAACTCCTACACATCCTTTAAGACCTAACTCAAACATTACCTGCTTTTTGAAACCTTACTCATTACCAGGAATCATTTTCTTCTCTATGAGACCATGTACATATTGCTATTATTGCACAAATGCTAGTACAGTTACACTTATAATATAATTTATATGTCTGCTTCCTCCACTGAACTCTTTAACTCAACAGGGATGGGGGTTTGTCAGCTTCCTCCTGATATCTCCAGAATCTAGCACAATATTTGCACATAATATGGTACTTAGTAAATGCTTTCCAACCTGAAAATTGAATAATCTAAGTAAACCATCTGTCTTTACAGATGAAGAAACTGAAGCCCAGTGAAGTAATGAGTTTTTTTGGACATTGCATTTTGGACCTAGTGGACCAGGAGGACTTTTCTCTTAATTGTGAAGAAAATAGGCAAAAAGAGACCCCACAAGAGTTAAAAGTAGAACCTGATGCAGATTCCCTCAGTTTCTCTACCTTGTGATAAAATAATCATGAGAATGAATCCCAAATCCTGATACTGAATTAAGCATTATATGGATATTAGTTATAAGGATGTTAAGTTAAAAACTTTTTGCCATTTGCTATTTTTCTATGGCTGACTAGACAGCAGGACCTGCTAATGACCACAGAGTCCAATATTGTTACATTCTTGTTTTTTTTTTTTTTTTTTTGAGTTGGAGTCTCACTCTGTCTCCCAGGCTGGATTGCAGTGGCATGCTCATGGCCACCCCAACATCAACCAGCTGGGCTCAGGGGATCCTTCTGCCTCAGTCTTCCAAATAGCCGGAACTACAGGTGTATGCTACCACGACCAGCTAATTTTTTGAAATATTGTAGAGATGAGGTCTCACCAAGTTGCCCAGACTGGTCTCAAACCCCTGGGCTCAGGCAATCCTCTCGCCTCGGCCTCCTAAAGTTCTGGGATTACAGGCTTAAGCCACTGCACCTGGCCTTGTTACATTCTTGAGGGAAAAAAATACTGTGAGTCAAATGACCTGGATACTAGGCTTCACTCTGTTGCTAACTTCTTAGTTAAGTTACTTACACTTTCATTAACTACATTAACATGGACCTGATGAGTGGGTTGGATCAGATGATCTCTGAAGTCTAACAAACTCCCAGGTGCTTGTGACTGTGACTATGACAGGATTCTTCATATACGATGAGATTCTCTCTTATTTTAAAAGTTTTCTAGAAAAAACATACATTTCCTTTAGGAACTCCTTCAGTTTTCTTATATATCTGAGGTCGGCAAAGTAATCATGGAAATAATATCTCATATTGGAATGTTTATAGATTACAAATTACTTTAATGCAATATTTCAGGTTTCAAAACCTCTGAGGAAATTAGACTGGTTGGCTGGTTGTTATACCAATTCTGCAGATGATGATGATGACAGTGATGATAATAAGAGCTAGCATCTTATTGAGTATGCCTGGAATTGTTCTTAGAACTCTGCAACTGCTATCATATTAATTTACTCTAGACGAAGATTCTAAAGCTCCAAAAGGTTAAGTGCCCAAGTTAGTAATGGCAGAACCAGGATTTGGATCCAAACTGTCTGGCTCTAATTTCTGTGTTTTATACCAGACACTCATCTTCTAGCAATAGATGATTTCACTTGTTTTGCATATCACTGAAATAGAGAATGAGTAAACATTGGTTTTTTTTTTTCCCCTGAGTTGGAGTCTTACTCCATCGCTCAGGCTGGAGTGCAGCGGCATGCTCATGGCCACTCCAGTGTTGACTCACTGGGCTCAGGTGACCCCTCTGCCTCAACCTTTCAAAACATTGCCTTTAATGATAGTCCTTCACAAATGGAATCTATTGCTCATTATCCTTTTAACTTCCTCTCCCCTTTAGGATGGATTACATTTCTGGTCAGAGATCTGGCTGACCAACATGATGTTGTAAGAGCTAAGCCTGTGTATCTCTTCCCAACGCTATATTCAGCAACATTTAGAGGTTGAATATGTTCCCCAAAGTTCACATGTTGAAAACTTAACCCCCAATGCAATAGTGTTAAGGAGTGGGGCCTTTAAGAGGTGATTAGATTCTATCCTCATGAATCAATTAATGCCATTACTACAGGAGTGGGTTCCTGATAAAAGGATGAAGTTAGCTCTCTTCTCATTCATGCATGTGCTCTTGTGCCTTTCTGCCCTTCCACCATGGGCTGATTCAACAGAAAGGATCTCACCAGATGCAGCCTCTCAGTCTTGAACTTCCCAGCCTCCAGAACTGTGAGCCAAACTTTTATTATTTATAAATTACTCAGTCTGTGGTATTATGTTATAGCAGCAGCAAAATGGACTAGGATAAGTGGTATAAAATCAGCCATGGTGGGAGATTTTTACACCATGGAAATATGTGAATGTTATAAATCAAGACCTATTTTCCCCCTGGAAAGTCAGTTTTGTTTTTTGGGGTTTTTTTGAGTTGGAGTCTCACTCCATCACCCAGACTGAGGTGCACGGGCACGCTCATGGCCAACCCAGCATCGGCCTGCTGGGTTCCAGCAATCCTTGTGCCTCAGCCTTCCAAGCAGCTGGAACTACAGGCACATGCTACCATGCCTGGCTAATTTTTCTGATTTATTGTTGAGACGAGATCTTGCCAATGTGCCTGGGCTGGTCTCAAACCCATGGACTCAGGCAATCCACTCGCCTTGCCCTCCCAAAGCACTGGGATTGCAGGCTGAGCCACCGAGCCTGGTCAGAGAGCCAGTTGTTAAACGTTTACCAGCACATGTTTGATTCTGGATAAAAGAGTACAATATCTGAAACTTGTTCTGGTTTCCATTGGGTAAAATGAACATTTGTATTTAAGTAAAGATGACAGTGTAGACCACAGAATCTTTCTTACTCTGGAGAAAGAGAGGAATTTCTTCTCCTTTTAGATGGCCTTGGTATATTTTCGAATATATGGAGACCCAAAGAGATCCAATAGAGCCAAGAAAGAATTTTTGCACCAAATCATTGCTATTCTTTTTTTTCTGTAGGATCCTGAAAGTTGCAAAGGTTTAGGCTCCAATTTTTTCTAGAATTGGCAGCAATTTTTAGATAACTCGTTTCAAGCATCTTATATTGGTTAAAGATGACACAGCTAGTGAATGGTAACACCTGGGTTTCTTGACTGCCAGTTCATAGCTTTTGTCACCCATCACTGTGCCTGTACAAGACACTATGTGGAAAAATTTGCAATATGCATTGCTTGTCAGTTAGTGCATATGAACAAAATTGTGCATTTTATAAATAACTACCCTGAACATTTTTACTCGGTGTTCACAGTGCTTAGTCATCAGAATTCCTGCTTGTCCAGCTGTTACACATACTTACATTTAAGAAAAACTCTATCCCTTATAATATTTTGGATGTGGAACAATCTGTCATCCTCTGGAGGAAAGGGAAATGGAAGGTCTGATCTGATGGTGCACAACATTGATCACTTGGGCACGTAATAAAGTTCAGCTGACTGAGTTAGGTTCATTTGGTGAACTGGATTCTAGCTTTCTCCAAGAATCTGTTTTAGACTTACTTCCTGGAAACTAAAAGCTCTGGATTCCCCTGAAGTTGCCTCAATTTCAAAATCTCTGACTGTTAATTCTTAAGTACAGAACATATGACCCACTTTTTGGTTAATGAAAATAGTGTCACTGTTTACTCTGGGAATGAGACTATTTTGCTAGAAGAAAATAAAAGAAGTCATCATTACTTAAACATTTTATTAAGGTACCACTTTTGGGAGCTATTGTACGGTCTGGATAAGCAGAGCTCTTTAACCAGAGTGATGCAGATGTGAAGGAAACCAGATGAGAGTCATTAGAAATTAGGCCTTAGGCATGTCTTTTCTTAGCAGGTCCCCTTTGGAGCTATTACTATGGCCCACTCCTCAGAACCTCCATGTCCAACCACATGTGTGTCCTTAAGGGAGGACCACCTACTGGACAGTGCCCACAAAACCCCTTTCCTCAAGCCCAGCCCTCTTTGTTATTGCTACAACTCCTGAGTGAACTTCTCTTGGGGCACTGTGTGAGTTCAGAATACTGAAGGGGAGGCCAGACCACTTAGACTATGGGACAAGGAGAAGCCTAAGCAGAAATAGTTGCAAGGGTGGTCTAAGGAAAATATCAGGGGTGGGCTTAGAAAGTGATTGACTGAAGGAGGATTGAGTAGAACTCCTCTTCCCTGGGAATTTTTGCAGTGGTAGGGACATGAAGGTGGAACATTCTAAAAGAAACATATGGTGCAGGGTGAGATGTGTTTCACTGAAAAATAACTAAACAAATCCCCTGTCCCTCATTGCTTTTCTGAGGGTAGAGGAATGAGGAGAGAACTTTCTGGAAAAGAGATATTGATAAAATGTAGAGCCTATCAGAGGCTGTTTCTGGATGGGGAAACATATGATTTGAATGTGTTTCCTATAAAATTTAGGTGTTGAAAGTTAATGGCCAATGTTACAGTATTAAGAAGTGACATTTTAAAGAGGTGATTAGGTGAAAAGGGCTCCTCCCCTCATTAATAGGATTACATCTTTATAAAAGAGGTTTCGTGCAGTATTTGAATATCTTGCCTTTTCATCTTCCACCATATGGAGACTCAGCATTCCTCTCCTTTGAAAGAAGCAGCAATAGGTACCATCTTGGAAAGAGCAGTCCTCACTAGACAACCAAACCTGCCTGTGCCTTGATCTTGGATGTCCCAACCTCTAGAACTGTAAGAAAATAAATTTTTGTTTTTTATAAACTACCCAGTCTCAGGTATTTTGTTATAGCAACACAAATGAACTAGGACAAAGAGAGACTGACTGTCATATGATGGGACCCCAAAAAGCGTGGAATTTGTTTATAAAAATTGTTTAAACTTCAGTCACCTTCAAAGTACTTCCTCTTCGATGCAATACATCTATTGAGATGTTTTTTCCACTGCTCGAAACATTTTTTAGAATTCATCCAATTTTGATGCCTTTTAGTGCTTTGCTGCTTTTTGTTTCACCTCTTCCGCATGGGCAAAACACTTCCCTTTGAGTACTTTTTTCATCTGGAGAAACAATAAAAAGTTGCTCAGGGCAAGATCGGGTGACTAGGAAGGGTGGGACACGAGGGTCATGTCATTTTTGGTCAAAACTGCTGAACACTCAGCATGATGTGGACAGGTGTGTTGTCATGGTGGAAGAACCAGTCATCTGTTTGCCACAACTCAGAACTTTTTTCCGTAAATCATGATGCATCCTTCTCAAAAATCAGGATAAAAATTTTGGATGATTGTTTGATCCAGAGAAACAAATTCCTAGTGTACTACAAGGGGACTGCTCTCCAAAAGATAGTTCTTTTTTTTTTGGTCCCCCTGTATATGATCATGAGTCTCAAGGTACTTAATAGAAGGCGGACTAACTACTCTTATTGTGTGGATTTTCATTCCTATATCAAAGCTGGTACTCTTCAGCTCTTTCTGATTGTAAGCCACATTAGGAAATCAGCTTCTTTTTTTTAATTGCCCAGTTGGTTTTATTAGAAGCCTGGTTCCCTTGCTACAAGTTTGAAATAAAACTTTGACACATGCTAGCAATCAGTTCATCGCAAAAGCTCTTTTAGAATATCTGTATTGAACACTCATAACCATAAAAGGTCTGTTGCCTGATGCATATGGCAAGTCAATACTCTGAGATGCCGGGTTGCAGCAGAGAAAGAGGTTTAATTGTAGGGCTGCCAAATGAGGAGATGAGAGGAAATCTCAAATCTGTCTCTCTGAGGAGTTTGGATCTAGGATTTTTAAGAGTTTTGGAGTGGGCTGAAGTGTGGAGATTGTTGATTGGTTGAAGAATATAGAGTGAAGTCATGGGACAGGGAGGTATAAAAACTTATGCTGATTTTGTCCTTTGTGAGGGTCTTCAGACTGGTTAGCATTAAGTGATTCACTGGAATTCAGGATCTGCTTAAGTTATTCTTAAACAAAAGCCCTATGATTAACTTCAGTAATCTTATCTATAGTAACAATGAGGAGGCAAATGGTTAGTACCTAGTGCTACATGACTTGCAGTTATATGGAAGTGAGTCTAAATAGAATCAGCTTTTTTTTTTTTTTTACTATCTTGCTCCTTTTCTTCTTCTTCTTTCTCTCTCTTTATATTTTTAAAATATAGACTGTATATCTAGTTCAAGGTTAGAGTATGTAAACCTCAGACATTCTTTAAAACAAATAGTCAAGTTATTTATAGATGCTAGGTTGAAGAATCTTTTATTCTTATGGGGAAAAGAAGGGAAATAGTATGTTAAAGGAAAAGAATGAGAATGCCACTAGAAGAAGGGCAGGCTTGAGGTTGAGACTGGGCAAAGAAACTGACCAGCTGGGCTCGGTGGCTCAGCCTGTAATCCCGCGCCTTTGGGAGGCTGAGGTGAGTGGATCGCCTGAGCCCGCGGGTGCGAGACCCGCCTGGGCAACTTGGCAAGACCTCATCTGTACAATAAATCAAAAATTAGCTGGGCGTGGTAGCGCACACCTGTAGTTCCAGCCACTTGGAAGGCTGAGGCGGGAGGATCGCCGGAGCCCAGCAGGTCGAGGCTGCAGTGGTAAGGAGCGGCCACTGCACTCCAGGTCTGGGCAACAACGAGACTCCAACTCAAAAAAAAAAGAAACTGACCAAAAAGCCAAAGCCCAGGAGGAAATCTTAGGCTCTAGTTGAACACTGAAATTAATTCTAGTGAAATCTGGTCCTGGATAAGGTAACTGTGTAGCCTGGCTAATATACTTAAATGTTTATCTGAAGGAAGAAGGGATTAAAAAGTCATTGGCAAAATTACTTCCTGTAAAGTTTGTTTCTTTACTAGTAGTCTGTGTTGACTGATCCACAGAAGTAAATGCTTATTTGAAGAAAAAAGGGGAAATCACCAAAATTAATCATAGGATTCTGGATGAATTAGTCAGGGGTCTAATCCATATAAATAATCTCTTATATGAAAAATGAGGGAAAAAAAGCTATTTTCCTTGCCACTTTACATGAAGTGGTGTTTGTTTCTAGACTAGTTATTTGTGTTTTCTGATCCGTGTAAGTAAATGCTTATCTTAAGAAAGAGACAGACAAAAGTCTCTGCATCATATACCATAGGTTTATTGAAAAGACTCTGTGGATGTGTCTAGCCTTGGTTTTTGTCTTAAAGTTCAAGTGTGGTGAAGAAAACACCACAGGAGTATGAGAGAGTCTTCTACAATGAGGAATCTACTGGTGTAGGGTGGACACAAGCTACAATATACAGAAGTAGTGAAAGTCTTGTCTCAGAGTGGGCAGGGAGTTCTAGAATAGTGACAACAATCTGTTATCCTGGGTCATAGTGGAAAAGAAAGTAGACAGTAAAGTGAATAGGAAGCTTCAACTACAGTAAGAAATAGATTTTAAAAATCTGTCAGTGGATAGGAAATTCCAACTACAATGAAGAGCAAATCTGCTTTCTTACTAGAAAGGAAAGAGAGCGAGCAACTGTACAGTCAAGGAATCCAGATTGTGGACAAGCGGCTTATAGTGGCAAGCAATATGGGTAGCCTAGGAGAGAACAGGGAATTCCATAAAGTGGATAGAAATGCCTGCAGACATTAGCCAGACAACCATGATCTGCAAGATTAGCAAAGTAAGCCGGACTCGGTGGCTCAGCCTGTAATCCCGCTTCGGGAGGCTGAGGTGAATGGTAGCCTGAGCCCAGGGGTTCGAGACCCGCCTGGGCAACTTGGCCATCCCTCATCTCTACAATAAATCAAAAAATTAGCCGGGCATGGTAGCGCGCGCCTGTAGTTCCAGCTACTTGGAAGGCTGAGGCGGAAGGATCTCCAGAGCCCAGCAGGTCGAGGCTGTGGTGGCCGGGAGCGGCCACTGCACTCCAGTCTGGGTGACGGAGTGAGACTCCAACTCAAAAAAAAAAAAAAGAAAGTTCTGCCGAGCTCGGTGGCTCAGCCTGTAATCCTGTGCTTTGGGAGGCTGAGGTGAGTGGATTGTCTGAGCCCGCAGGTTTGAGACCCGCCTGGGCAACTTGGCGAGACTTCATCTCTACAATAAATCAAAAATTAGCCAGGCATAGTATTGCGCGCCTGTAATTCCAGCTACTTGGAAGGCTGAGGCGGAAGGTTCGCCAGAGCCCAGCAGGTCGAGGCTGCGGTGGCTGGGAGCATGCCACTGCACTCCAGTCTGGGCGACGGAGTGAGACTCCAACTCAAAAACAAAAAACAACACAACAAAA